>JAOVYX010015969.1:0-55646 GCA_035668315.1 Drosera spatulata | reverse complement strand
GGGGGGTATTGGCACTGCCCTATATAACGTTTGTAACTTACGTTTCCCTGAATGATTATGAGAGTCATATAAGTGGTCTTTCGACCTTATATTCAATTTTAGGAGAGCGTTGTTTAGGTCAGGTTTATATCTATTTTTTCGGAATCAATGCAAACAACGAGATCAATACAAGGTGATCCAATAATGGTTTTGTGTAATTATTCATGTCGAAAAGTGCACAGTTAACTTCATGCATTTCACGAAAGCGTGAAAAGAAAGTTAAAGGGCGATGTTTGTACCCTATAAATTATTAGGCAAGATAGATGCAAGAAGGACGCAATTGGAATCATGTCTGCAAAACATGCGCTAGGAATATATGGTTAATAATTTTGGAGCAGCGTGACAAAACGATATCATGTTGCACTATGTCTATAGTATGTAACAGTAATCCTAAGTACCCTGGTATATGTGGTCCATGTTATGGTCATCATAGACTAGAGCTAAAAACAATTACATGCAAGATCCTCGTTTATTTCACATATCATTATTCGTTTTGAATTGAACCGATAGGTTTAATGTTTTATTAGAACCTAATAGACTCAACGGGAACCAAAATAACACGTTCATTCTTCAAATCAAAGGAAACGTTCACATAATTCAGGACCATTGTATATAAGATTCTGATTGCTCTATTTGTTGCCAACTGATTTTGGCTCAATCAAGTCGTGTAATCAAAAAAATAAAAGTCATCAAATATTGTGTACTTAGAAGCATCATGAAATATTTCAATGGTTTGATTTAAAGGATTTGATGAGATCATTTATACAAATAAGGTTTTTTTTTTTTTTGATAGTTTATTATTTTAAAACTACGCAATTAGACGTATTTGACTTGAAATAATGATGAGATGAATAATCTTCTATAAAGTTTTTCAAGATGTATGTGAATGAAATAAAAATACACGTTTATGAGACTAACTTCAAGTCTGAAAAAACAGCTTATGATAACTACGTAATATCAAGGATTGATCAGGATTTTGCACATCATTTATAACTTTGAGAATAACTCCCGACACCAAGAAAACATTCCATGATATGCGAGGGAAAGTTCATCGTGTCAACGGGCCCGGTTTCCCTTTACATAAAGAACTCTCAACTCATTCACCATGAAGGTGAATTGCCTTCCACCCAGAACGTGAGGTCACGTGCACCGACACTCGTCGTCTCCGTCGTATTTTCTGATTGGCATAAATGCCCCTGTGAGGATTGTGAGTGTCACGAGGTTCCCATCACGTGTCTGCATGACTGCATGGCCTCATCCTTTTTCATTTTTCTCCCTTTTTTTTTTCCTTTAAATAAAATCCAAGCGAATCCAATGTGTTGAGGCGAAATATATTTATAAACAAACTATTTATTTCGTTTTAAAAATTTAAAAACAATTAAGATTTTCAAAATATATTTTGAACCTTTTTTTTTTATCGAAAAACTACTTAAATTTTCAAACAAAGTAATGTATTGTATTCCCTCCATCCCATGACACATATTTTCTATTATTTTAATTTATTTATAATATTTTTTTATTTAATATTTAATTTAAAAATCATATCAATCATATTTTATTACAGTAAATCCACTATCCCTCTCACAACAACACCACTATCCCTAAAAAATATTTTTTTTTATCAAATTTTATAAAATTTAACACACATATAAATTTTCATGTCGGATCAAACGGTTGCAAATATTATGAGACGGATGGAGTAAATTTTCTGAAAAAAAAAAAGTAACATGAAAAATATCAAATCTTTATAATACATTTCATTAACTTCTGTGTTACATTAAATCACATTTTCACTAAAAAAAATATTTTTTCATCAAATTAAAAAAAACCAACACACGAATAAACTTCTATATCGAATCAAACTCTTGTAAATAATTTGAAACAACAAAAATACGTTTTAGTTTCCAAAATGTTCATAGCATGTGTGTGGCATTCACAAAATGTTCATAGATCGATACACGACCTTTCTTGTAGCTATTCACAATTCACATGGGTTTCAAATTCTTTTTCCTTTTCCTTTTCCTCTTGGGAGAAAAGATACAGGGATCTCGAGAGATTAGAATTTTGATGACAGAAAATTATTCAAACCTACATCTTTTTAAAACTATTCCTAAAAAATCACACACGAAATCTTATTCCCCGAAACATATAATTTCATCTCATTCATCTCTCTCCTTCTTCCTCATCAACCTTCTCCATTTTTCCAAAATGCAGGCCGTCGTCGTCACCATCTTCACATCCACCACCGCATCCCTCCCTCTCCTCTGTCATTGCCACCGCCCCCTCCCTCTCCTCTGTCATCGCCACCGCCCCCTCTCTCTCTCCCCACTCCGCTCATCTCACTTTATCACTCTCCCATCACCCATCAAACTGCTCCGCTCCCCACCGTGGAACACTGTTTCTTCTAGATCGTCATCATTGAAGACTTGGTGGTCGAAAAATCGAATCTGCTCTCCCGTTACGTCAGCGACGAGTTCAACCTCCACTCGAAGGCGACCAACATAGTCGAGTTTGAGACTTAGAAGGACATCGACGATAAGAAAATCAAGGCTCAGAGTAATTGATCTGCTATTTGGGATTCAAAGCTTGCTTTCGATATCAGTTTCCTTAGATCTGGATGTTTCATTGGAAAGATTGGGTTTATAGATCTGTTTTTTTGTGGTGTAGAAGTCTTGTGTAAATCTTACTCTGTTGTCGATGCACTTAGTGGTACACATAGGAGTTCTGGTCAGTGCTTTTGTGATGTTATTGTTGTCGTTATGTATTTCTTTTTTCTTAAGATGCTCTGTTTCATTTTTTAGGCGCTCTGTGTTTTGTTTCGAGGCTCTGTTTTTTCAACTGGCGCTCTATGTGAGCGTCTGAATAAAAACACAGAACGTTTGAAGGAAAACTGAAAATAACGCGCTTGTATAAAAAAACAGAGCGACGTTTGTTGGATTCCTGCCAAGCTTTCGACGACGATGGTCGAATTCTGGATAAGATTTCGAAAACGATGATCGGATTCCGATGAAGATTCCGACAACGGTTGGGTCATGGCAGGGATTACGATGGAGATAAAAATAGGATTAAGAATTAAAATAAGATGAATGAATTATATATTGTAGAATTTAGATTCCTTATATTTCTTTTTGATTTTTTTTTTAAATTTTTATATGTTTAGATAAAAATCTCTTTTGATAACATGAGAAGTCTTAATTTCCGGTACCAATTCCTTACCCGTAACTTCCTGTACTAATCGTACGGAGAAATTTCAATTTGCAACATAATGGTTCTGACGTCACGTTCCGCTCACTAGTTTAGGTCACTAATGACTAAACTAATCTCACAAATGCATCTACATTTTTCTTTTCTTTTAATCAAACAAATGCATCTTTTACTGGAGTAGCATTTCAATTTGCCAAGCGCAATCCTAACAAGTAGGGGTGTATATGATATAAAATGGTACGATTCTTGATCATTTTTCATTTCATATCAATATTTTTTTTCTTATAAAAAACTTATCTAATTTTGTTCCATTTTATTCATATTGGTTTTTTGAGTTTGTGATTTGAGATGATTCGGTATTTTGGTTCCATTCGATACAAAGAGGAAGCTTGAATTCAACCCTTTGAATCTCCTAAATCTGAAATTTGACAGAGATAACAATTCAAAAGAACAAAATTTATACGAGTTATTTTGACAAAAAAATAAAAATAAAATAGATCCTGTATTTAGACTCGGTTTATTTTAATTTAGAAAAAAATCATAAATTATAGAGTTTTTAGTAAATATAAATAGCTTATTGTAATACATGCATAAGTATTTTAATTATTATATTTATAACGAGTTCTTATCGAGTTTTATCGAGACGAGTCCGAGTTCCAGCCCTTATCGAGCCTAACGAGTCAAGCCCGAGCCAAGCTAAATAGGGACGTATTCAAGCTCGTTCGTTTAGTTAAACGAGCTGAGAATTTTGTTCGTATTCACTTGTTTAGCAATCGAACGAGCTTGAATGAGCTCTTAACGAGTCAAGTCCGAGTCGAGCCTCGAGTTTAACGAGTTTTTTTACAATCATACAAATACTACTCTCTCCGTCCTACATAAATTATAACATTTTCATATTTAACAATTTTTGTAAGTTGAATAGTCTCAAATACTCTTATTTTATGTCACATCATCTCCACCGTCATTGTTTTTTCTCTTACTATCCACTCACAATTCTACTCTAATCTCTTTTATTTTTTCTCACTTAACAACCAAACCCACTCATAAGGACAATATAGGAAAAATCACAAAATCAAAGAGTTTTCTTAATTTTCGTGACAAGTTAACTTATCGTAATTTATGTGGGACGGATAGAGTGCTATATATTGTTAGATCTTTCTACGACATGCATGTACTTAAAATACGTAAATTAAGAGATCATTGACTTTTCAAGATAAATGTCCATAAAATAATGTTGAGAATAGACGGGTCCTTTCAGGACTTGATAAAGTAACGTTAGAAAAAATAATTGGGGCAAATGATTGAAAATAAACTTGACACCACGATATAAAGATTTACGTGATTCATCCTATTCATGTGATTATGTCGACGGACAACCGATAATTATTTTCAAAATCCAAATGAATATTATTATAACAGAATTTATCCTTTTACTCACTAATTTTTACGACACTCAGAATTCACACCTACCCAAAAATAATAATATAATATTTAAGACAATCTCTAGATGTTATTACAATAGGATAATCTTTTAATGAGAAGATAACCCAAATACAATCCGTGTTTATCTTAAATTTTCTACCCCGATGGCTTCTTTGCTTGGCTCTGCTCCCTCTACTTGGTTCTCCTGCGTTCCCTGCAATTTATAGAAACATATTTCGCCACCCTTCTGCGTTTGCTTTCTGTCATCCCATATTTGCGAATGCTCTAGAATTCATTTCGTCCCAAAATAAATACCGTAATCCTGTTTTCTTAAAGTTTTTACTAAACTTGAGAGATTTCTTGCATTTTTTCTTTTGTTTTTTTATAGTGATAGTCCTGTCACCACTTTTTCTTCTTCTTTTTAAAAACAATGCGTTAACAAATAATCTTTGATCGTTATGTGCTACGAGTCAAGAGTTGTCTCAACAAATAATTATAAAATAAATAGAACGGAAAGAGCTGTGAATAAATTCCTCAAGACTGATCCAACCCATAGGAATTTCACTATCACAATTCACAATAAACCGTTTACGGGGATGGAGGATTCATACACAAGTTCACATACATTGTGACTCGTGAGCAACGAGGGTTTTTTCTATGTGTGATGTGTCAAAAGACCCAACCTAGCTCGATGGTCTCATATTTAATTTGGCGGGAAAATGGTAATGTGAAGAGGGAAAAGAAAGACGACTTTGGCAGGCTGCGGGTGATGGAGTCAGTGTACGGGAAAATGTACACATTTGACCAACAAGCTCGCAAAACATCTCCTTATGATAAACGAAATCGTGTGAAAATATGTGGCTCATTGCGTTGCCCAGATGAGACATGAATCAATTTGAGTGTTTGACCAAACAAAACTATACTCTACCGTAACAAATGATGTTTTACTTGGCTATTGAAGTGCAGGGAATAAAACAAAATAAAAAATGCAATGCACGTAAAATATAAAACATGATGCTGTGACAGTTATTTGACGACTGTTGTAACATGAATGACACGTCCTTAACTAATGTAAATAAATCTGATCATCTAAACATTTATCTCTATACCTTCCTTCCCCATCAACATTGCCAACATTGCATGGGGCTAAAATCACAAGAGTATCTTAACCTTACCCGGAAAGCATGGGCACAAAGGGGGGCAAAAACACACCAAATAGCAAGCACAACACAGCAAAGCAACAAAGCAAGGAAAGTGAGAGTACTGTTCGTGAATAAAGATTTCTCAAAACAAACAACAAAAGCAAATCCACCTCTCACTCCTTACATTATTCCAACCCAAACCGACACAAAACAATAACTCCTCCTCCTTCCCATTCACACTCCCACCCCACATTTTCTCAAAATTGGGGTTAGAGGAGCAAAACTAGGTGAAAATGGGAAACAGATTTGGGGTGAAAGTGTTTTTCATGTTTTGGGTGTTTTTGTTTTGTGGGTTTGAAGTTGGAAAATGTAGTGTGAGTTATGATAGGAAAGCTATTTTGATTAATGGGCAGAGGAGGATTCTCATTTCTGGCTCCATTCATTATCCTAGAAGCACCCCTGAGGTGAATCCACCATGACCCATTTTGTCATTTTTGTACTTTTAAGGGGTAATTTTTTTGTAGGTTTGTGGTGATTTTTGGGTTTTTGATATGTTTTTTTTGGTGAAATGGGTTATGTGTAGATGTGGGAAGATCTGATAATGAAGGCAAAGGATGGTGGATTGGATGTCATTGACACATATGTTTTTTGGAATGGTCATGAGCCCTCTTCTGGGAATGTACACCATACTCCTCCATTTTACCCTTTTTTTTTGGATGATTACCAAGTTTTTTTAGAGATCAAATCCTTTTTGACAACATTTTTGATGTGTTTATGAATTTGCATGTTGGTTGTTTTGGTGTTTTTTTGCAGTATTATTTTGAAGGAAGGTATGATTTGGTGAGGTTCTTGAAGACGGTACAGAAAGCAGGACTCTATGCTAATCTCAGAATTGGCCCTTATGTTTGTGCTGAATGGAATTTTGGGTATTTCATTTTCCACTCATTTCTCCCTGTTTTGTTGACTACGTTTTGCTGAAATGGGTTAATTGTAAGTGGATAAATAATGGGTTGGGTGTTGATTTTGTGAATTGTGTGTAGAGGGTTTCCAGTTTGGTTGAAGTATGTGCCTGGAATCAGCTTCAGAACAGACAATGAACCCTTCAAGGTCTCAATTCCTTCTAGTGTTTTCTCTCCATTTCCATAGTATGTTGGGACCTGACCAAGGTGGGGCTTGGTGTCCCATTTCCATGTCAAGATTTTGTTCGCTTCAGGCTCGCCAACATCAATGTTTTGCGGCATTTAGAATGTGTACCAACATGGACCGAAGCTGTGAATTGGTTTCAGGGATGATGGTATGATGTTTTATTTGCAGAGAGCAATGCAAGGATTCACAGAGAAGGTAGTTGATTTGATGAAAAGTAATCAGTTGTTTGAGTCTCAAGGTGGCCCTATTATTCTCTCCCAGGTATGAATTTATCGAATTTCGGAGAAAATTGGAGTACATGTGTTTGCTGTGAAGAATGTTAAGCTGAATTTTGGCGTTTGGTTCTACTAGATTGAGAATGAATATGGGAGGCAAAGCCAGCTATTGGGGCAAGCAGGATACAACTATATGACTTGGGCTGCAAATATGGCTGTGAAGTTGCAGACTGGTGTTCCGTGGCTCATGTGCAAGGAACAGGATGCTCCTGACCCTGTGGTATGGTGCCTTGTTTACTTCTAACTTTGTTCTGTTTTGGTGCATTGTCCAGACTTCTCATTGTCGGAGTTTCTTGATTTTGACAGATAAACACCTGCAATGGCTTCTACTGTGATTCATTCTATCCAAATAAACCTTATAAGCCTACTATGTGGACCGAGGCTTGGAGTGGCTGGTATGGTGCCATTCAGATCTCTCTTTATCATACTTTTGTTCTCCAAACAAGACTGAAACACATGGATACATATAAGGATAAACATATTGCATGCTGTTCACCTATATGTTATATGCAAACTCGCAGGTTTACAGAATTCGGTGGACCAATCTACCAAAGGCCGGTGCAAGAGTTGGCATTTGCAGTGGCTCGATTTGTTCAGAAGGGAGGGTCATTTGTCAACTATTACATGGTTCGTTATCAGCTCAAATTCATATATCCGCTGTAAGTCCTGAATAATGTTCTGACTCATAACTTGCTCTCCTGATGTTGAATGTCACAGTACCATGGCGGGACAAATTTTGGACGAACCGCTGGTGGTCCTTTTGTCACTACTAGTTACGACTATGATGCTCCTCTTGATGAATATGGTGAGATGCAATCCTTATAATGCCGCTAGTTAAGAAGTCCCTTCTTGCTTTACTACACGAGGGAACTTAAAATCAAGCATGTCGTGACATGTAACTGTCATCGTGGTTAATTCATAGGTCTGATCAGGCAACCTAAGTATGGGCATCTAAAGGAGCTTCATAAGGCCATTAAGTTATGCGAGGAAGCTTTAGTGTCATCAGATCCTACTGTTACATCTTATGGGCCTCGGCAGCAGGTTTCGTCTTCTATTATGTCAAAGATAATTTGTTAAAGTTTCTTTAATCAATTTTACCAGACTCAGATATCTTCCTGTCCTTCAGGCTCATGTATATAACCCAAAAACAGGAGGATGTGTCGCGTTTTTGGCTAACTATGACACAAACTCTCCTGTGAAGCTGCTGTTCAATAGCATGCATTACACGTTACCTCCTTGGTCCATCAGCATTCTGCCTGATTGCAGAAACGTCGTATTCAACACCGCCAAAGTAATAAGCTCTTCTCCACTGCTATGAAAATTATTACCTTCCAAGCATAGGAGTAGAAGCAAAGAAAAGGGACTCCATAGGATCGGCAAGGCGGTTGAGTTGGATTAATAATTTAACTGCGGTGATCACAATGACAGGTGGGAGTCCAAACTTCACATATGGAAATGCTGTCGAGTAACGCAGAGATATCTTCATGGAAGAGCTTCAACGAAGACATTGCTAGTCTTGGTGGCAGCTCAATAATGTCTGCCCTTGGTCTCTTGGAGCAGATAAACGTGACCAGAGATACGAGTGATTATCTTTGGTATAAAACTAGGTAAGTCCTGACATCTTGACCAAACAGATTTCAAGAACATTTGGGAGCTTCATTCCAGCAAGCAAGTAATCAGTTCTTGAGAATTCCTTGATTTAGTGTTTTTTTTTTTTTGACAGCGTCGATGTCAGTCCATCAGAGTCTTTCCTTCGTGGTGGGAAACAACCGTCTCTCATCATTCAATCCAGAGGCCATGCAGTTCATGCTTTCGTAAACGGGCAGCTTGTAGGTATGTGACAAAAGACAGTTTCCTATGGGTTTGAGCGCATTAGTATCTGATTCCTTCTCTTGCTGATCTCGGACATTGGCTTTCAGGATCTGCCTACGGGACAAGGGAGATCAGGAGATTTTCTTTCAACCAAAAGATCAATTTGAATGCCGGAATAAACGACATATCACTTCTGAGCATAGCTGTTGGCTTGCCGGTAAAACTTCTTTAATTGCTTCGCTTTTCTTATAGATTTACACCCTTTCTGGAATGATTCATTTTCTCCATGATGATTAGAGAATCCAATACCACTCCTGGCTAAAATCTCTATTTCGCGTTCCGTGTAGAATGTCGGAGGACATTTTGAGTCATGGAATGCTGGGATCCTGGGTCCAGTTGTTCTGCATGGCCTTAACCAAGGGGACCGTGACTTGTCTTGGCAGAAATGGAGTTATCAGGTAACCGATTGCAACGCCCTATTGTTGTACTCCTTGCATGTTCAGCAGCTAGCGAAAATCGATCCTAGTAAACTTCCTGCTCATTGTCTCCTGCTAGGAGCTTCTCACCTGAATATTTCTGAAGGATGTTGCATGCTACTGATGATATTTCTCAACAGGTTGGGATGAAAGGAGAGTCCATGAATCTTGCTTCTCCGAGCGGAATATCATCTGTGGAGTGGATGGACAGTGCAGTAGCTATGCAAAACCAACAGCCTTTGATGTGGCATAAGGTATACCAGCACAGCAACAAGAAACACATGCAGTCGGCCACATGAATTATAACCTAATATATGTGATGGGAATTTCTGCAGGCATATTTCAATGCTCCAGAAGGCGATGATCCCCTTGCTCTTGACATGATCAGCATGGGGAAAGGACAAGTGTGGGTGAATGGTGAAAGCATTGGTAGGTATTGGACTGCGTATGCTAATGGAGAATGCAATGGATGTAGCTATGCCGGGACTTATAGACCGCCCAAATGTCAAGCCGGATGCGGAGGGCCGACACAAAGATGGTAAAACTCATGAACATCGAATGCTACATCATATGATTTACTTACTGTCTACTGAAGCCTCTCATCTGGCCCTTGCTCATTTAAATTGCTACTTCTCTTCAGGTATCACGTGCCACGCTCCTGGTTGAAGCCAACAAATAATCTACTGGTTGTGTTTGAGGAGCTTGGAGGAGATCCCACAAAGATTTCTCTCGTGAAGAGATCGATGAGCACCGTCTGTGCTGAGGTATCTGAGTACCACCCTACACTAAAGAATTGGCACATTGAGAGCTACGGGAGAACGGAGGAGCTGCACAGGCCTAAAGTCCACTTGCATTGTGCCGGAAACCAATATATTGCCTCTATAAAGTTTGCCAGCTTCGGAACTCCCCTGGGAACCTGTGGGACTTTCCAACAAGGGACATGCCACGCAGCTGCCTCATATTCAGTCTTGGAAAAGGTAGTGAGCTTCGCAATGTTTCTTAGTTTATAGTTCCGTTGGCTAGTTTTCTCCTAGAATATGATCTCCGTCGTGAGATCAGTCATATTAACCAATTCCAGTCGTTATACGTGATCCTGCTATTCTCATCTTCCTGAGTATTTCGAATTATTTTCCCTTTCTTCAGAGGTGCATCGGGAAGCAAAGGTGTGCAGTGACCATATCTAACAGCAACTTCAGACAAGACCCTTGTCCTAACGTACTCAAGCGACTATCCGTTGAAGCAGTTTGTGCCTCTGCAACATATCCAAAGTCTCAACTAGCTAATTCAGGGGACTGATCAGGAAGTGTTACAATGAATACTTCCCGCCATTAGCTTAGACGCTGCCTAATGGAGTGCCGAAAGAAGAATAAGCATCAAGGAGATGCCTAGTAGGCGTAGATTCGATAGCATACGCTTTACTTTTCGTAGGTCAGCATCGCACCAAGCTCAAAAGGGCAGTGAGATTCTAGGCGTTTTAGGCAAGCTTCTTCTGTTCTATCACTTGTAAGTTGTAATAGTGTTCTTTTTCATGTTTAGGTTCTGTAGATTGTTGTGTTTAGGTTCTCATGGTCGATGTATGTGATCTCGATTCCTGTCCTTTTAGCGTCAGCAGGGATTGCAGAAGGATGCTTAGCTTTAACTCGGGAAGAAACAACCTTCATCAGCGCATCTTATTGTTACTGTAAATCTTATTTTCTGTCTATTTTTCAGTTGTACTCAACCAGCAACAGACAGATTCCAGAATCAGGAAAGTTAAACAGAGCGCAAAGGCAGAATTGATAATAGCATATGAAAGCCGAACCAATATAACATTAACAGGGTTTCAGAAACAACCTTAAACAGAGCATAGTCACGCCATATTGGCATATAAAAAGGAAAACGATGTTACAGAATCCAAAAGCGAACTTAAACGAGCATGGAAGAAAGTTCGTGGAGATATATTAGAGGTCCAAGGCCGCCTACCTAAGGGAAAATAGAGCCATAACACGCAATACCGAGATTATATTAGGCAGAGGCAGAAGGCAAATGCTTAGCGATAGTCTGCTGCAGCTCATCTTTCTTTGCTCCCACCACCTGGTGGACGATCTTTCCTTCTTTCAGGAACATGAAGGTCGGCATCGCCTCCACCGCCCAGTCAGATGCCACCGACTGAAATATAAAGCATGAGTAAAAAGACGGAACACAGGATGTATCATCAACTACTGTCATGCAAAGTAATACTTGCTTCATTCTTTTAGCACAGAAAGAGAGTTGAAGTTGAACTAATTCTAAAGGCTGGGGAAACAAAAAAAGAACTTTTACTTTACCTTCAGTTCATCGACGTCGATCTTAACGAAGATGACACTGGGAAGTTTCTTTGCGAGCTCGGCCAGGAAAGGTGCAATGAACCGGCATGGTCCGCACCATGAAGCAGTGAAGTCCACAACCATCTGGTGGTAGAACAGACAACCACAGCAATAACAACATTATACACAACACGCATGAACCAAATTAGTATATCATCATCCGCAGCAGCAACATTATATAAAGGGAAAACAAGCACGAGTCAAATATTAAAACATTTCGTCACGGAACACAGTTTGATACCAGAAATGCTAATGCTACAACGTGCCGCCCATCATGCCATCTAAACTACTACTAATAAACTATAGAGTCATCTGATGCGTTCTCGTCCGTAGCTATCCGGAAGTCTGAATTTGATCATCACTTATGAATCAAGCCAACGATTCACACAAAAACAAGACAGTGAACAAAACACCGCTGGATCATATGTAAGAGCATAACCATCTAGCTAATAATACCATATAAATCCATCTAGTTATAAACGCGACACCCATGAATAGATTATGTCTTTAAAATATATAGACAACAAATACTAACACCAAATATCTCTTCTCTTCCATTATATGGCTATCTTGCATAAATGGTCACATCATTTCTTTTCGTCGCATGATAAATCCGATCCCTCTAATAGTATCTCCATATAACTCAATTTAACTTAACAAATTCAGTGGATCTAATCTCTAACTATATTTCTACACGTGAGAAGTTAACAGAGAGAGAGAGAGAGACCATGTGAACAAGAACCCCACAAACCCAATCGGTCAATTCCCTGATCCGTACACATATCAATAAACAAACGAATTCGAAAATTCGACACCATATTGGATCACAGGAACTCCATATGATCGAATCGATTTATGTACAAATCTTGTTTACTAATCAAATCTGAAAAAACACTCAGATTCGATTACGCATAAACCGACAAAAAACAATTTTAAAAAAGATCACACGATTAATTAAGAAAAAAAAAACTCAGGGGAAGAAGATGAGAGAGATTTTAGATACGAGTTTTTTGGAATCGTTGGCGATTTGGAGTTGTTGGCTCCACTGTTCGACCGTGTGGCAACTGATCACCTGTCCCTCTTCCCGTCCTGCCATGGTCGATGATCAAATCCCACAACACCAAAACGAAAACGAAAACGAAAACGCTTTCTATGAGTGTGAGAGAACTGTATGATTCTTCTAGACTTGATAGCGGGTGGTGTTGGTTGGAGGATATATATGCGAATATTGATACTTGAAAATCCGTATTTGCCCTTGTGATTCGAACCTCGTTAAAAACGTTGCAACATGTTCTTATCGATTTCATGGACATAAATTCTGATTCGTACGATGGTGATGTATTCCCTGGTCTCACATTATTTTTAGTATTCTTAATACTTCTCATGTCACAAAATGATTATGATATTTATATATTTCTATCGTCTCATATAAATTATAATTGATTGATCCGACATTGTAATTTATATGTATGTTATATTTTGATATAGTATTTTGATATAGAGATTAATTTTTTTTTTTGATTTATTTGAATGAGAGAAATGAGATTAAAAAAAAGACAAAGTATATGCTAAGCAAATGGGGGTGATTTTGTCTTCGACTGAAATCTTTTAATCTCAATCGGTTAATTTTTTTCCATCTGATGGTTGTGAATAATATTAATGATTTAGAAAATAAATACAATTCATAGTAAAATTAAAACAAATAATTTCAATACGATTTATCGGTCAGTAGATATATTTTGGTTGAATTTTAAGAGATGAAGTTTAAAATCAAATATCCCTAAAACTATGATTGATATTAAATATTAATTTTAACTATTAATGACAATAAACAAGAGATAATAATATTTCATTTATAAATATTTGACAAATAAAATGATTTATATCTAAAACTACTATATCATTATTATGTCAGTTAAAAAGTTACATCATATCTATATCTCATATCGTACGACCAATACGGTTTTTTTCATTTTCTTTTATCAAGTGTATTATTCCACGGACAAATAAACTACTCCTTTCGTCTCAAATAAATTACGATGACACATATTTCAAGATATAATTTAATACGATCAAACGTCGTTTTTTATAAAATTGTTGTGAGACACTAATGATAGATTAAGTTATGAATTTTAATATTAACATAATTTAAGATTTTTTTCTGATATCGTTAAAAATAAGAACGGAACGTATCGAAGTACGTGTCATCATAATTTATTTGGAACGGAGGGAGCAATAAAATACTAAGTCTGCTTTGATATTATTATAGATAAAAGGTTTCCAAATAACATAATGTTGCAATTTTTGTAAGACATTAAAAAAATATTATAATTTTATTGAGACGTAGACAGTATATTTATTATTCAATACATACTATATGATAGTAATATATATATATTGTTAAAATATTTAAAACAACAGAAAATTACCCTTACAATTTTGAAAAATTAATTCAAAAAAATCAATGCGGGATTTTAATTCGCCTTCGCCTCTGTTCACCATCACCGCGACATCATCTTCACCATTGTAATCTCTCCTCGGTCTCCTTACACGATCCCTCCATCTCCGCTGCAGACGACGGACCCAAGTCAAAGGAGCTCTTCGGTATCTTTGAAGAAAGTCACTTCAACAGTGACTCTGATAACAACAATTGATGATTACGAAGGTCGGTTAATGATTTTAGAGTTGTTAATTCAAGCAATTTCTTATAGGACAGTGCTTTTGATATTGTTGGTATTTCGTCGTGGAAAAAACTATATTTGAGAATTTTTGATACTTTTGAAGATGATGTTAATGCTTTTTGTAATATTTTTTATTTTTCTGTGATCGACCAATTCATGGAGATGGTTTATGTGACTGGGCTTGTGAATTTATATACGAAATGTGGACGGTGGGGGATATAAGGAAGGTGTTCAATGAAATGTCAGAGAGGAACAGTGTTGATCAAATATTAAACGATTTTGTTATAAACATTTTGTGTTTTTTTGATATTATTTTCTTCATCATTAGAATATTTTTTTTGTATTGTAGCATGTGTGAATAAAAATATTTTTTCCCTTCATACGCTTTATTTTTTTCTTCAGACGCTCTATTTTTTATCTTCAGACGCTCTATTTTTTTTTCTACAAGTGCTTTATTTTTTTCTTCAGGCGCTCTATTTTTTTCTTCAGGTGTTCTTTTTTTTTTTCTTCTGACTCTCTGTTTTTTTTTTCTTCTGACTCTCTGTTTTTTTTTTCTTCAGGTGCTTTGTCTTTTTTTCTTCACACGCTCTATTTTTTTCTTCAGGCACTCTATTTTTTTCCTTCAGATTCTCTGGTTTTTTTTTTCTTCTATTGCTCTATTCTTTTTTTCTTCAGGCGCTCTGTTTCCTTTTGAACTGACGCTCTGTTTTGGAATTCCGACGAGGTGGTTGGATTTTGACGAGGTAGCCAGATTTCGACCTCTCCGACGAGACGACAGGATTTCGACGACGTTTCCAACGAGGTGGTCGAATTCCAACGAGATCTCCGATCATGTGGTTGGATTCCGACGACGATGGGCGGATTCTGGCCAAGATTCCGACAACGGTGACTGGATTTCGGTAAAGAACCCGATAACGGTTGGGTGATGGTAGGGGTTGAGGTGGAGATGAAAATAAGGTTATGGATTTAAATAAGATTGATGAGTTATATATTTTGAAATTTAGATTTCTTATGTGTCTTTTTGGTAATTTTTTTCAAGTTTTTATAGTTTTGGGCAAAAATCCCTTAAAACAACCATTTAGATTTTTGAAAAATTATGTTTGATCGTCTCACCATATGTTTACTATTACTATAAAAATATTATAATTATCATAAAAATCAAGGAATAGTTTACTATTCAATTGCGTATGTTGATAGGAGATGACAAACCCTTAACTACATAACAGTTTATCGTAGAGTAATGTGTTTTTGACTAATACACTAACACTTAAATCTTTATCAAATAAAATTGCTCTTCTCACGATTACATATTTCAATCTGTAATGTCTTATTTTTTCATAACATATTAATACATAATAATACAAATGTCGTTACTGTCGTTGTGTCCCAACATCCCAATTAGACAAAAATTACTTAACCAATTTAGGTATAGAAATAAATAAAATTTACTTAGACATAACTAGTAATATTATCAAATATAACGAAAAGTTATCATTTATTACATATTTTACTTAGTTCGTAAAGCATAATACAGTAGATGCACATTACCACCATAACCTACATCACACCTGCCCATCGTCTCTAGCTCCTGAAACCACAGAGAAGAGAAAAACACAGAGAAATAGTAATCGTGAGCCATATGACTTCAATAACGTGTCGGTTTCCTTATCCGGGGTTACACGAGAGAGAAAGATAAGAAAAAAAAAGTGACATGACCACTTAGGTTCTTTGTTCCAATACTCTAGAATTTATCCTATCAATTCGACATTCACAATTATCATCTTAAAATACAATAAAGACAGACAATAGATATCTTGAGTGTTATAATTGTGCCCTTAGCGAGACTTATTCAATTTTAACTTATCAAACTTTATTCAACTTTATTAAAAAGGACATCCGCGATAGGGGATCAGCCAAACCGGATCCCGGGGTCTCCTGCAGTGAGTTTCCCTCATACCAAAACTACATCACAAGGTCAATGAAAGAATGTCACCACCAAGTCACTGTATAACACATACGACAGACACAACGCTCTTTGTGTTTGATACTATGGAGTTATCTCATCAATTATAGATTTATACTCCTTTCACTCCTTATTCTCTTTATACCAACAATCAAAGCATAACACAAACACACACATCATCTTATCACGACACACAACAATTACAATGAGTATTTTACATCAGTTACATTTAGTGACTACGTCCATAGATTCCAATGCATATTATTATACTCACGGTATAATAATACGCATCGCCACACACAATAAATCTTAACGTTACCTTCTTATTGTAACTTTCTCACACGCATACTCAGCTTGTCTTTTTTGTTTCAACGAGCGGCGTCTCCAGGCCCTATAACATGATTGAATTCATGTATTAATATATTTGCTTATGAATGTTTGTTCGTACTGCGTGAAAAATCATCATATTAATATTATAAGGTGATGTTGAGCTTTGTACAAACCTTCGATATCTATTTTGATTGTTTATGATGATGAGTTTATATATTGAATATCATTAGAGGTATTTGTGAATATTTGGAGTTGTTTCGGGATCAAAACGATTCATTTTCATATTTTGTCCAACATGATCCTTTTGACGTATTTAATTCTATAACGTTTTGTATACAATTTCAAAAATTATTCTGTAAAATTTTATATAAATTAGACTTCATAATATTTTCAGTGAATTAAAGTTTTCATCATAAAATCTTATCAATAATAACAGTTAATTAGTTCAGATTTATATTTTCTGGTAATTCAAATAGTTTGACTTTACTTCACTAATTTGCTCATAACTTTTTATAAATAACTCCAAATAATTATTTGTAACCTGTTTTCGAAATTAGACTTCTATACCTTTTCAGTGATATAAGTCTTGTCTTATATATATCTTACTATGTAATTTTATATCAAGTCACAAAGTCATCTATGTAACCAATTTTTTACAGATTTACATATTCATATGTTTTGATTTATAACTTAAGATTCTCAACTCTGAATTATGATTTAATGACTTTGTTAGAAAATAGACATGTGAAAATTCAACATATATTAATATCAAGATTTATCAAAAAGTGTATAATATTTCATAAAATTTCTAATCAAGATGATTACCTTATGGCGAAGATTCCTCTTCTCCTTAAACTTCTCCTTCTTCTCTTCTCTTGGTTGACTCTAATATAAGAAGTGTTTTGTTTTGTTTTTGTATGAATTTTTCAAGGAGAAGAGAACTTCTATTTATAGGAAACTAAATCAATTAAAATAATATAAATGGAATATTAGTGGATATTTAGTGGGAAATTAGTGGATATTTAATGAATATTAGTGGATAATTAATTTAATTTAGACGGAGTAGAAATTGACATAAAGAAAATGAGTGTCAAAATTAGGTTTTGATCATTTTTGTATAAATATGGTATTTTGGTAGTAATATCGTATTTTCTCGTATTTGCGTATTAAGGTTTTATTTTATCCATATTTTGTATTTTTTTCATATTATATAGTCAAACAAGTCTTTCAACCCCACAAAATAAATTATAATGTACGATAATTTACTATTAATGTTAATTATCATAAAACGAAATTTTACGAAATTTTTCGAGTCTTTACACAATCACATCATTAGATGGATTGTCTACATGACTATTCTCGGGATAGCACTCAGAGACGAAACAAGCCCTGATATGAGCCTCCTCGTTCGCCTCTCTAGGTATCCAAGAGTATTGAAACTCCATGAAAAATTCTGGGTATGTGATACAATCTTCGATTATATCTTCTGCATATGATAGTAGGAGAGATAGTGAGATTGATTTTTTTTTAAAAAATAATATCCTTAAAAGTGGACGGATTCGGAGAGATTGTCGACTGAAAATAATATAATTATCAAAATAAATAAAAGATACATAATTATTATTTATAATTTTTTTAAATATAATAAAATTAAATGATTTATTTTTCTTTTCTTCCGCTTCACAAACAATGTCCGTAGTGTTGATATACTATCCCTCCCCTTCCTTTTCTTTTCATCCTGATAAAACTCATAGACATATCCTTACTCTCACACAAATGAAAGGATAATTTAATCTTTATATATATAAATCAACGCAGTATTCTTTCTGTCTCATATTTATTGAAATGTTTTGACTTGACATGAGAATATATGGGAGTATTGAATTTATATGGATTTTAATAAAAAATAATATTTTTTTTTGATGATAGTGGGGTTTACAGTGACACTTATGAATGAAGATAGTGGGTACTGTATGGATAAGATTGATTTAATATTTTTTATGTTAAAAGATTATAAAAAGATTATAATTTTTTTTAAGATTGATCAAATAAAAAATATTACGATTAATATAAAAAAATATTAATTATGGTAAAAAATCAATTGTAATGGTTATGGTAGGAAAGATGGAGTATTAGGAAAAGGAAATTTGGGAGTAACACCGAACAATCGTATCGTAGTAACAAACAAACTCCCTTTACCGTCTCGTCCCACTTCGTCGCCGGTCGGCCTACGTCTCCCACTCCGCCGCGCCTCCGCTGCCGGCCGCCCGCTCCCTCAACTCCCTCCCTCAAAACCCTAACCCTAATTCTCTTCCCTCACCAATGACGCCGCCCGAGGTCGTCGACATCGAGAGCAGCGACGACGAAGGAGAAGCAGTCGTGGTTGCCAACGGAGGAGCTGGTGGCAACGGATCGCAGTTTCCGGGGAGCGGGTTGACCTCGCCGAGCAGTTCCCGTGGCTCGGGGACCGATAATGTGGCGGAAGGTGATGGAGGAGGAGGGTTTGTGAAGCAGAGGCTTGAGTGCCGGAGTTTCTGGAAGGCGGGGGCGTTCGAGGTTGTTGCGTCGACCAAAGTTCCGCAACTCGAAGGTTACATCGGATCGTTGATTTGGTTGATAGTTGTGTTGTAGGTAGTTGGAATTATTGATTTTGATGTGTTGTTTGGGATATTTTCAGGTGAATTGGAGCATGCGAGGGTGCACCCGAAGTTTCTTCACTCGAATGCGACTTCTCATAAGTGGGCGTTTGGAGGTGGGTTTTTGATGTCTTCTTGATTATTCAAGGTAGAATTTGGAAGATGTTGCATGTTAGCTTTAATGTAGAGATGTGATTGAGAGTCAGGATTCGGCCCATCTCCTGTTAGGATGTGCATGGGTTCCTTTGTGATTGTGATTTTAATCCATTTGTACTCAAATAGATTTCTACATTGTGTTTTGAGGTCATTTCAAATAACATTTCTTCTCCTGTTGTCCTTTTGCAGCGATCGCTGAGCTCTTGGACAATGCAGTTGATGAGGTGAGTAACTACTTCTTGTGTTTTTTGTTCTATACCACTTTCATATTGTAGACCTATGACTAGCGTGTACAAATCTAGAACTATATTTGGACTTAGAACTGCTTGTTATACAATACACCATATTCTTTTTCTACTGAATAAGAACCTGGACACAAATGCAGTTTCATGTGTTATTCCAAAATCTTTGTCCATAGGGTTGATTTTTAGTATGACATTACTATCATTTTATGCCTCATTTAGCTTTAATGTACAATTTGATATCTGAATAGAGTTCCACAGTTTTGGAACTCGCTGAAAGTGCTAGCTCACTTGAATGTTAATGTTTAGTCTCATTGGTGCCAACTGGTCGCTTTCTTGTAATACCAGATACCCAATGGAGCAACTTTTGTCAGAGTCGATAAAATGGTGAACCCACGAGATAACTCTCCCACGTTAGTTTTTCAAGGTATGTGTGAAGAGGAAGTTTCTTTTTTCTGAAGTTTAACTGTTTAAGTCATATTTGGATATGCAGTGAGCCACGGCCCTATAGACATTCTCTACATTACTAATTCTGGGAGCTATATGCAGATGATGGGGGTGGAATGGATCCTGATCGTATTAGAAAATGCATGAGCTTGGGCTATTCTTCGAAGAACAACAACACAACTATTGGCCAGTGTGAGTACTTAGAACACTTTATGCTGTTTAACACTAAAGTTGTTCACATCTTATGATGGATTAGATTCCTTTTACGTGCTCCAAGTACTTAATTGGAATTAGTGGTTATTTCAGTGTCTTCAAACATGGGTGCTGTTTAAAACCCGATATTAATTCTCTTTATCTATCTTCCATTTTCGAATTCGTTTATGTTTCGGTGTAATTGGTCTAAAGTCTGTCTCGACTTTTGGTAGATGGCAATGGGTTTAAAACAAGCACCATGCGATTGGGTGCTGATGTGATTGTCTTCAGTCGTTCAACCCGGCCCGGGTAATTTTCCCATCTTTCTCTTTGTATTTTGGATAAAAGATCTGATTGTACCTAGAATATGTTACATTGTGAGAGCTGAAAATGTTATATTTTGGCTCTCATATTGTTGTTCTTCTGGCTCTCATATAGTTGATCTTTGGGCTCTCATAAATGATACTTGCCCAATTGTTATACCTCGTTACTCGTGAGAGGAAATCCACACAGGATTTTAGCTATCAGGCTTAGAATTTGGACAATCAAGACATTCTCGAGTAAAGTGGCTCATGTTGGATTATGTCAGTTGTGAACGAAGTCAATAGTAACAAATTTGTAGCTAAGGTACTATGAGTTAGTGATGATCTTGTCACAAACTCATGGGCTAAATTATAGGTGGTTACATGTACCTAGCTTTCTGCTTATTATCCTAAATTGGAAATGAGTTAGGCGAAGCGTGAAGATTTTAATTGAACCATGCAACCAAGGAATGACGATCCCATGGGTTCTCAGAAATGATTCAACATAGCAATTTCCAAATTGATTAGCGAGTCTTTTCAAACTTTGACTTCTGTTGTTCTTATGTGAAAGTGTGCACATTGCTTATTCGCTTGCTCACTTGGTATTCATCCCTGAACCATCCATGTTTTTCTCGGTCTTTCTAGCTTCCTGATTCGTCTTCGTTATCGGGTTCTATTGTTGGGGGAGGGAATAAAAGGAGAATTTTATCATTTGCCCTATTCTTTTGATAGAACAAATGCTAGAGAAACGTGCAATGTTGCATTTTGCTGACTACGTATTGATTGGTGATTCTGATAATTGGTTAATACTGTTGTTTGATGCATTTTATTTCTTGCCTTGTCTACTTCACTGTCCTAAAAGTGTAAAATCATTCTTGATGCTCATTTAAGCTGACACTCTAAATCTGTCAATTGTTTTGTCCTGCCCAGTCAGGCTACACAAAGTATTGGTCTTCTGTCCTATACCTTTCTGAGGCAGACAGGCCAGGATGACGTGATTGTCCCCATGGTGAGAGCTCGGCTAGAAAGCAGCAACGTTGTTATCTATCTCTTTTGCTTAGCATGAAGATTAAACTTTCTGTTCTGTTCACAGGTTGATTTTGACATCTCTAACAATTGGGCGGAGCCTATAATCTACAGTTCGCTGGATGATTGGACTAGTAATGTGAATACGATTATTGAGTGGTCTCCTTTTGGAACAAAAGAAGAGCTCATGTCTCAGGTATGAAACAATGGGCCTAGAAGTCTTGTCGTTCTTTGTAGTTTGTTCCTTGTGAGAACTAGTGCAGATTTAGACAACTACTGCTGATATTTTTATTTTTACAACAATTGGGGATAGCATCGAGCTTTATCGAAGGTAGATAATGATAAAATTGGTATTAGCCAATAAGCTACCATAACTTTGTAGTCAATTTTAAAGGAACTTGTTATTCATCCATCTTACCTCCATAATGTTGTATTGGGCTTGTTGTAAAGCCATCTCTCTTTATAGCTTAATCTGCAAAGAGAACTCAAGAAAATGGCATCATTTCTAATTATTGGATCATTCTAACATTTCCTTTTGAGTTCCTGATACTTACAGATTTTATTTTATTTTTGTTTTCTAATGCTGCAGTTTGATGGTATTGGATCCCATGGCTCAAGAATATTAATCTACAACCTTTGGCTGAATGATGAAGGCATATACGAGCTGAGCTTTGATGATGATAATGAGGTATTTTCCATCTTTACTTCATCATGTGCTGTCTTGACAACCCTGCTTCCCCTCCCTCACCTGAAAGGGAGAGAAAGTAAAATCACATGTAGGGAAAAAAAAAATAGAAACAAGATGATGTTCTTCCATGAAAATTACTTCTTTCTGTGATGATGCTAATTGCAGCTAGAATTTCATTTTGGCCATTTCCTTCTAGGTGAACTTGCTATTATTTTTGAGTCAGGATTCTTACCATTGGAGTTCTAAATCTGTATTATTTGGTGTTTATCAAGTATAATGCTTTGCATCAGTAGTTTGGTTAACATTAGACGTAGAGTGCTATGTTGGAGTGCAGTTGAGTAGATCGCTGTAAAGATGTTAAAGTTAAACAGTTCTTTCATAGATTAAAGTAGAAAAGAATTGTTCATAGATCCATAATAGAGCTTGAATATGGAATGAAAGTTCTCATGTTTCATGTTGGTTCGCGTGAGAAGTTGCTACTGTGATATCTTCTATCCTCTCTTTCATGGGCTTGACAAAGAAATAGTAGTCTGAAATAACACAATAAATTATCAAGGTTGTAGTAATTGTTTGAATCGAATAACGGCAACGGGTTATGATTATAATTATACAGAAAATTTAAGCTTTCTAGATCTGGTGAAAAGAAAGTTGTTTGAAGGCCCCTTTATAGAAATTGGGATGTCAGTACTTCTGGTTTCTTGATGTGTTCATGGCTCATGCCTCATGGATTTGTCCACCACCATGATATAAAATGACAAATGTGATTGATTCTATTTGGTCTTTTTTATGTTGTTTTTAAATACAGGACATCAGGTTGAGAGATGAATCCAGCGATGGAGGCTTGGCAAAAATTAACAAGAGAACACTGCAGTTGCAATCCCATATTTCATACCGGCTTCGTTATTCCTTGAGGGTGACTTATGCTATCTATAATTACTTTTTATTGTGTGCTTACCTTTTCTTCTAAAGTCAAGCTTGATCCGTTTTCAGGCCCCTCTTTTATTTTGTTTTTTTCCACTTTTTCCATATGTTGTCATTGATTTATTGAAGTTTGCAGGCCTATGCTTCTATTCTGTACTTAAGGAAGTTGAAGAATTTCAAGATTATTTTAAGGGGGGAGCCTGTAGAGCAATTTGATCTTGCCAGTGATCTCAAGCACCAAGAAGTTGTCTCTTATAAGCCAAATCTGGCTGTCACATCAGTTGAGGTAATATACTATTGGTGGTTCTAGAAGCTTAGAGGTCACTTGGTCTGGTTCACATATTGTGCTTAAGTATCGTTGAGGTGCTGTCATTCCTCTTGTAAACTTCAGAGAATCCAATTGCATTTGGTTGATTAGTTATTTGAGTGGGAAAATAAATTTCACTCCAGCAGTACCATGAAGTTCCTTCATGCATAGTTATACTTCTGCCTGAAATTTAATGCCTTCATTCAAACCTTCATGAGGGAACTTCAGTGCCTACTTGGCGATTATAACTTGATCGCAACCTTTTTTTTTTTTAATGACCGCGGTCTATCTGATGGAGCGTACACGTTTTGGATATGATTACATGTTGCTTTGGGGTTATTGTAGCTTTGAGTTGCCTGTGCTGCTCCCTGTCCCGGGTCCTGTTTATTAATAAATAAATTGATTCCTACAGTTTTACTCAAATTCTGAACGGTTCCAATTTTATGGTGATACATGCTGCAACTGTTATGGTTAGGTGGTGAAAGTATCTATTGGATTCATTAAAGATGCACCAGATCTTGGAGTGAGCGGATTTAATGTGTATCACAAAAATCGTCTAATACGGGTAAGGATATTATCTTTTATGCTCAAATGATGTTTTTGTTCAGATGTTGCAAAGGCTGTTGAACAGCTGATTATAATTCAGATAGTGGCTGAGCTGTTTATTTTGGGTCTTCAAGGCTCAACTAAGGTCTTGAAGCATTATTTACTAATGTTTATTCCGCGTCAATGTCAGCCTTTCTGGAAGGTCACTCCTGATGGCAGTTCCAAAGGAAGATGTATCGTGGGTATGCCATCTCTTGATTTCAGCAGGTGTTGCATTCCTTTTCCTACTGTATTTTGACTGTTCCTCATCTTTATATGACAGGTTTTCTTGAGGCCAATTTTATAAATCCAGCTCATGACAAACAGGATTTTGAGAGAACTTCTCTATACATTCGTCTAGAAGCCCGACTCAAACAAATGGTTATGGATTACTGGTTTGTCTCTTTCTTCCATAGCTTGTCTTATGTTGTGTGCATGAAACTATTGCTAAATGTGATAAATACATTTGCTTATACCTGTGACACAAGTTCTTTGCTTTGTTTTGTGCTTGCACTATTGCTATCTCTGCCTCAGCGAGTAGTCCTCACTCCTCAGTGATTATGGCTGCTGTAGAAGCACGCAGTCTGATATCTCAATGAGGAAACTTAGCTCCGTCTTTTTTTTAACATGTTTGTATTAGCACATTTTCTGTTCCAAGGAACACCATAGAGCTGATATTTGATCTTTATGTAGGAAAAGTCACTGCTATTTAATAGGACAACAGCCTCCTATGCCTTCAGCCAGGATGCGAAAGGAGTTCCCTGCAGATCCACAAATCACTGGACTTTCTGCGAGTAATTTCCAGAACGAAATGCGCCAGAGTCCATCTATGATTGGTGTAGCTCCTTTTGCCAGAAATGGTCTAAGCAGTGTGGAGCCTCGAAATGGCCGCACAAATGAGTTGAGGAATACTACTAATGTCCAGAACACATCTGCAGCCATCAGTGTAAGCAGGAACTTTTTGCTTACATTTCTGCTAACCCTGTTTAGTCAAGGATAGAGTTCTTTGTTATGGTTTTGTGGCTTAGACCAGGAACTTTTTACCCTTTGTATTAATTACCATGTTAAGAATTCTGTTGTCTTTTGTTTTTCAGGATCCCAGCAGATTCCATAATGATTTAGGATCTCGGACGATTGACCAGATATGTGAAGAAAATATTGAGTTGTTTGTGAGGTATTAAGTTTCTATATGTTCCCTCCCTTCTATCAAATTCAGTGTTTGGGTCTAATTTGTGGCAGTGCTTCTTAGTTCAAATATTATTCTTGCTTTCTGATGAAATTCTACTCGTGTCCAGTTTTTCAAATTACTTTGCAGACTTGAGTGAAGTCAAGAAGTTGTAAGTTAACGAGCAAACAGGCAAACATGGTTTGCCTTTTTATAGGTTTCTGAAGATGGGTGTGTATTATCGACACTGGCAATGGCATTTAGTAATTTTTTCATCGTTGAAAATATATCAGAAATGTGGCCTTGGGTTGGTGAGATGAAACTTGCTGTATTGTTAGCAATAACCTTTCTGGATTCATTCAGTCTGTGGCATAGGCTATGCAGTCAGCTGTTGAAACTGGGCGGTTTATTTTGTTCATTAGAAAATAACGGCCGTTGATTCCCACATTTTTTTGACAACAGTTCTAGTGATAGAAGTGATCTCACCGGGAGTTTTTGCATCTTAGTTATTTACATGTGTACGCCGTTTGTATTCATTTTGCAGATGTGAGGAACATGTGCAGAAGCAGAAGGAGTTGAAGCAGACTGTAAGCATTCTTAACACAGCTTATGTCAGATCAAGAAAGGCTTCTTCTCCAC
Organism: Drosera spatulata; assembly: GCA_035668315.1. Classification (NCBI taxonomy): domain Eukaryota; kingdom Viridiplantae; phylum Streptophyta; class Magnoliopsida; order Caryophyllales; family Droseraceae; genus Drosera; species Drosera spatulata. The sequence goes on along the minus strand of JAOVYX010015969.1, from coordinate 29,505 downwards.
TTCGTCCCATTCTTCATGCTCATAATCTCCATTCGTTTCGATTTGCTCTGATCTTTGAGTAGATATCCAAATTAGAGAAGGACCTGGAGGAGACCAGGAGAAAGTGCGCTCAACTCGCTGCTCACCTCGAGAGTAAAAAGAAGCAGATGCTTTTGAACCAGCAAGTTGGGAAAGCGTAATCAAACTTGCGATGATGAGGAAGCACTATTGTGAATATCACCAGCAACATCAAGTTTCTGTCGGATGACTAGAATCTAATCTGTAGATGTATATATCGTTGTTGTTTCTTCTTCGTCGCTTTTGTGCCTCAGTGTACTTGCTAGCATGCAGTTCAGTGAACAAGCGGTTGTGATAGTGAAAAATGCTCGGTCTCTTCCGTATGTTTCAGTACATTACTGATGTTTCTTTCGCGCAAGGTCATTTCAGCAATTCAAATCGAATTTAGCTCCACATAAGATCACATGTAGAATAAAACTGTTGCTAATGCTTACCATGGACTACTGGAGAAGATTATGTTGAACTCGATCTCAACCCTATATCAAAGGGTGATTGACGTTTATTGTGATGCAGACTGATGAACAGATCGAGTCTATAGTATGAAGTGATTATGATATCTAATACTCTTCCTTACTAATTATGTTGGTGTCATAGAACCAATTAAATCAACATATGACCGGAATGATATGAAAATAAATTAAGATTAAAATCCAAAATTATGTCTCAGATGATAGTTATTAAATTGAAATATAGCGTAGTGTCTTCGCTCGATTCTTCGACTTCCCTTTGCGAGGATCCTTGCCGTTTTTTCCCGAATGCGACCATTTGCGATTCTCATTTGTCACTGGATTCGAAATTCCATTTCTCTTCAGGTCCGTACACTTCATCTCTTTAATCTCTCCCTAAACCCTATTCTCGCGCTCGTAATCCGAGCAAATCGTCCTCGATCGGATTATTCGCATTGAGTTGAGAATGTATGTGTTATCCTTGTTTTGTTTGCTACAATGTGTTATTGTACAGCTTTTCGTCGATGCCCTTGGTGACCGAGTCGTGGCTAATCGTAGAAGCAACAATTTGATGACGGTCTAGCGGTGGGGTTTTTTTTCGAGTAACGAACTGTATCAAAAGTCTCAAATGATGGTAGAGTCCCCTAATGCCTTATCTCACCGAAAGTCATTTAGGACATGAAGTGTGGACAACAAATGTACCGTCTCAACCCTCCAAGTGTCAAATTATGAGGGAAACACTGCCTCAGCCCACCAAGTGTCAAATTATGAGGGAAACACGGATCGAACTCGTGACCTCATGTTACGACCTACTATGATATTATGTTGAGAAACAAACTCTATCATAAATCTGAAATGATGGTAGAAGACTCACTAATGTATATTAACTCCTCTCGACTTAAGCATCCAGGTTTGGGATGTGGACATGGTTTTGATAGCAAGAACAGGCCGATTTCTATGTGTGTTTGACTTGATTTTGCTTATCTTTTTTTGTAGGTAATTGATGGAAACAGGACTGAGCAAACTGTTAGGATCGGTGTAGGCGCTTCCGGCTTGTTGGAGAGTAGTGATATCCGTTTGGGAGCAGCGATTCAATGCTTCAATATGCCACCATTTTTATAAACAGGTACGGGGGAGGTGATACTCATTGAGTTTGTGCACTCCTGTGAGACTCCGTTTACTGAGCGAACTTATGACCTATCATGTTGCTGACCGGATATGATCCGCTATTTGCTATCGTCCTGCTAAAGACCCTTATGCGACATCATACTCTTCCGCTCAATCTAGCTGTTGCGGAAGTCTACTGGCGCAACATGGTCATATCTTCCATCTGCATCCTAAACAATGGAAACTGATAGAGTTGTCCCACATTGAACCTGTTTTTTCTTGTAAAAGGAAATCAGGAACCTTGGTCATTTCTTGAGTGGAAGCTTATTGATGAGGATTGATCTCCCTACACTACCATGCCATGCCTTGATCTGTGAGAACTTCGCTGTTGGGCCACTGGAGCTTATTCATGTGACTTCGCATTGGGTCTATGACTCTGCATGGACCAGGCAACTTGATGCCTTATTCCATGGAACGCTAAATGGCTGCCTTATACTTGTGATGGGACTCATGGGAGTCATTGACTCATTGTCATGTTGCACTCGAAAATAACGTCTGTGAATCCTGATCCATCCAAGTAACTGGTCAAGTTACTTGATATTGTCGTTGCTCTGTCACATCTTGACAGTTGAGAATGATGAGCTGAGCTCCCATAGAATGTTCCTGAAAGTGCTACCTGATCTTGAGCAGCGACTTAATTTCGTCGAACTTTCTTCTGGACATTGCACGGGAACAGACACAACATCAAGCAACGAGGGACAAGCCTCCTATTTGTTTGTACCACTTGCTTAAATCGTGATATTCAGTGCAAATGCCATGGAACATGTAGTATGACAGGGTTGGCAGATGCTTATAATGCTATACTGTCGAATCAGGTCCTGAGAGATTGGACCAAGCCGGCAGTTATACAGTTCCCAAACAGAGCATCTGCTACAGTGTAACATGTCAACGGAGCACCAAGAAAGACCATTGACATTCTTCTGAGATGAGATCATCATTGACTTCCTCATTTCACGCCACGCGATTATTGTACCCCGCCAGTCCCTGAGTCCCATACTAGGCCACGCTACATGGCTAGTGCTCACCCAGTGTCAAAGGCTTCTCGTCTCTATTCCGAGCTCAGCTCAAATACAACGTTCCGGTGTTGACTAGGGAACTTATAGCAATCTCGAGTGCTATTCACTTGATCTGCCCCACCAGCTCCCTCCGGCTCTTAAATGGCAAAGCATGGAATTGATGGCATTATGTGCTTTTGGGTTGAGTAAATGACACCAGCAGCAGATGCAGCTTTGACAGGTAATTTTGTTAACTTTTTCACTTATAAAGCCACTTGGTTTGTGTTTATATGCTCATTTTCTTCTTTTGCCGTGGTACTTTTTTAGCACATTTTGCGGGAGAAGAAGCATTTGTATGTTGGTTTGTTTGTTTTGATGAAATGGACAAGCAAAAACTAACTTTCAGCTGTATCATGCTCTTTTCATCATCAACATCATTGTAGTATCTATTGATGAAGTGTGGTGAGGGCCCTCTTGCAATCAACCTAAGACGATTACGTATGTTTTGCTCTATAATCCGTAGATTCTAAGGCCTTTTATGGAGAGCAGGGAGGGGCTTGGACTAGTAGTAGTATCCAATTGTTGGGTTCAGTATGGAAACTAGACTGTAAGAGGGCCCCTTGTACTCTTTTTCTCCCTCGTTCCAGGACCGGCTATCGCCATGTTCCTTCAACGGCCGCAATCCTCTAACTCGTCGTGATTCCTTGGCCAACTACGGTTGTATCTCGACGAGGTCTGGTTTTCTACCCGCTTGTGCTAAGCATTTCTCGAAGAACTATATAGAGTTGATGGATGTCGAGTTCTTGAGAAGGCAAAAAGAGTAGTGTCAGATGCAAATGTTGATGACTGGTTTTCATGTCAGTTCATGACAAGTTATTTTGATTTGGGTCCGGAGTGTGACGTTAAGACTAGTTGAGGTAGGAAGGCTGGTTTTGGTCGATAGCATACGATAGTGTGATGGATCATCAGAGCTTCCTTGTGTAGGGATTATAGCATAGGATTCTTAAGCATGTGTGTGTATTGGTTGGGGTGCATTTGGTTTGGTTTGGTTTGGTTTGTTTAACAGTATTACATGTTAATTGTACATATAGCTTGGCAGTGGGATGGATATAGGCAAGTGGGATCCGATGTAGGATGAAGGCTTCTCCCTGAACAATGTGACTATGAACCCCATTTCTGACCAAGAACTGTTCTGATAGATCCTAAATTCTGAGCTCTGACTACAAAAAAAAAAAAAAAAAAAAAAAAAAGAAAGAAAGAAAAGGAAAGAAAAAAAAGATAGTCTTTAGTACTATTCCCTCCGTCCCACGAAAGATGCAACCTATACGTATTTTATATTATTTTATATATATGAATACAAGTCTCATTCGCAATATGTATTAGGTTGAAGTATGTAACTTACACAATCATTGATGTTTCACGATAAATTTACAAAATACTATGTTTGATCGTCGTTGTACGCGTGTCAAACTTTGCATCAACACGCGTGTAAAGTCAATCGGTTGTATTTTTTATGGGACGGATGGAGTAAATGAATTGGAATTTCACCCTTCAAAAAAAAATAAAAATGAATTGGAATTTCACAATTTCAAGTTTGTTTCTTTTCTTTGCTGGTTTGCTTCACCAACATTGTCATTCGTATAATAGATATGTCACTACTATACCAGGAACAACTTCTCTTTGGCGTCATCCTCGATTCCTTGTTTTGAAGCGGAAATCAACAACCAGTATCTTATGGATGGTCGTGGATCTATTCTTACGAACACATGAATCATCTGGTAGAACTTCTGTTTCAGGTAAACATCTAACTTAAAAATATCACTATATATTTTCGTTTTATGAATTATTGCATCCATTCAGAACTTGAAACTTGATTTCGGCCCAGAATGCAAGTAAAGCTAAGGGAAGGGGGTGACTAGGGTAGTCGCAGAGTAGTATATATTGTATAGGAAGAGAGAAACATGTGGTGCCATTTACTACAGTGGGAGCTAAGTTGCAGAGCAAGAAAGTATATACTTGTAGTTTGCAGCTGCTTTTCTGTCCCACAACAAGTCCCTCAAATACATACCCACAACACCTTTCTCTTTCAACAACTAACCAAACTCACAGAAACTGACTCTGCCATCATAGACAAAGCAACATATATGTGCAAAACAGGTTGCAGCAGCTGCAACTTGCTCCTCAATGAGGGGACCAAACAAGAAAACTCTACTTCCATTGCCTAATTGTAACAGCTAATTAATATTAGGTCAGCTCCGAGCAGTGCTTTGTTTAACAAACTGATTGTGATGTGTCAAGGCTATGATGGAATGTTAGGGATACTCTTTTATATGTTTTTTTTACTTTCTATATCATTCGTTAGTTATTGATGAATCCTATTTACTTTTCGAGTCTCTGTGCTGATTTAGTTCTTAGTTGATTGTTATTCGAGAGAATGTCGAAGAAAATTTCTCTTAGTAGAAGGCGGTTTTCACCATGTCTCCTTCCTTGTCTACGTCTTGGCATACTATTTAGTCCTACTGATCTCCAATTATTCCTAAGAAGTGATGAGCTTTGAACTCTTGGTTTGCATGCCATGTTGAGGAAAAGAAGATATTCAGGCAACTGGCGATAACTACACGAACTTTAAGTTAGAGGTGATGATTTGAGTGTACATAATAGTAAGGGGTTATCGCAATTCATACACCTGGACAAACCTTTAACACATGGTGGCCTCCACCCTAACTCATGTCTTTCCTTAGCTTGCCTATGCCCAAAAGCTTTCTATACCAAAGCTTTTTGTAGCTAATACTACCCAAGAACTAAATGACCTTTAGTTCTACACACTTCTCTGATCTCTTCTGCAATACTAAGTCCTGTACAAGTGCTCTTTTCTTCACTTTCGGTCCGTCCCGTTGCCTTTTCGATCCCTTACCGTGCCTTCCAAGAAACCGAAATGTACAATTCGGTTGGTAAGTTAGTAATTGCACCGTTGCTTCTTAATTAGTTTGAAGTGCTCCATGGATGAGTGAATCATCGCATTGACGGTTCTCCAATCGTCGGTTATTGTGCTTGCACACATGATGATAAGATTGTTTCCATTTGATTGAGTGAACTTGGGCTTGCACATGTTTTTAAAGTGTGATAATCCGGAGGGTGACTAAATGTTTGAAGCAGTTGGACTGTCATTCTTGAAGTTGTCAATATAGTAGTAGTTGACTTTGAGGCGAGGAAGTTCTTACCTTCAGGACTAAACTAAAGCTTGTCGATAACATCATGATGTAGTTTTGAGTACGTAAGTTGTCCTGCTACGCATTTGAGGACCCTAGTTAAGCAGTTATTGTATCATCATCATATATACAAGGAGAAAACTTTAGGAATTCATGGTAACAAAGGCCAAAATACTTTGAGAGGAAGAATTATAATGAAGAACAAGAAAGGTGATGTTTGAGGTGTGATTTTCATATACAAGGACCACATGCACGTGAAAGAATCCGAATGTCGAGATTTTCAAAGGGAAAATCTGATATCGAGAGTATATATCATTTTCACATATCTTCCTTGTAAAAGGAGGCTTTCAAGAATAAGACGAGTTCCTGAAAAGAAACTATTGAGAGTAGGATGGGATGAAAAGGGATGAGACATGTGGAGTTCGCGTGGTATCGAGGATATTGATCAGATGGATTGGAATCGGACAGAACTCGTGTCATGAAGAACCGGTGGAGATCGATGAATTAGTATTTGGAGAATGAAAGAGTATTAATGGTATCGACGATATAGCAGGTGGTGATTAGGCTTTAAGGTATGAATAAGCGAGTAAGAGACGAGCTGACGTGATAAGTATGTATTTTCATTGATATATCAAAGCTTCAGTGGATGAGCTTGCTTTGTTGATGACATCAAAATTATGGGTTTTGATTTATAGGTTCTATTCAGATGATGGTAGTATCGTTGCGGTTATGGCTCCTAAGCTCCAGGTAAAATACCCTATGAGGTTTTGGAAGGACAGATATTAGGTGAGTTAACCATTTGATTTCTTGTTAGTGTTGCAATGGCGGCCGATACCATATAGATTTCAGAAGATTATGAAGACGTTTCGAAATCAGAAGAGGATCCTATATTGTCCAAAAACAAACAACAAGAGCATCCGATGGTCAAAGAGAAAGAAAAGAACAATTGTTTTTCTATGGGAAGATCAATGTTTTTCTGTTTGCACAGCAGACGATCCGAGTCCTCATAAATCACATTCATTAATGACACATAAACTAGAATTATACGCACTCACCGCTGCCTCTCACCACAATTATGACATTAAGAGCTTTGTTTTGGTTTCTGTTTCCTCATCAATTACTAATCAGAACATGTTCTTCGAGTCCTCTCATCTCGTCACAATCTCATGTTATTGTTTTGGGTTTGTGTTGTATGTGTTGTGCCCCCACTGGACTAAGAGATCACACAAGAACAGCGAGTACCAGTGGCCATGTAATAATAATAGCTTCAGGTACTTCTTTCATAATTCACTGACAAAGTCTATCATTAACTACTCACGTTTCTTGTTTTTTTCCCCTCACTTTCTTCTCTTCTTGTGCTCTTCTTTTGCTTGATTGTTTGTTGGGTTTTCAATGCAAAGAGAAGAACAAGACTCTTTTATGTGAATATTCATGTTTGGATCTATGTCTTTGTTTTCTTCTTGGCCGCAAAGCATAAAAGATGATCTTCTAGGTGGTGTTTTTGTTTCATTGCACAGTTAATGAGACGGAAACCAATTTTCTTATCTATAATAAAAATAAAACCGTATATATCTCGTTCTTTCTGGATATTGCTTATGACCAAAGCTTTTCATGGGTATTTGGAAATAATCATTGACAAAAATAAGATTACGTGTATATTATCATGATCATATCCTGTTTAGGATGAGCATATTGAGTTTGTTGTTGAAGTTGTTCTTATCCATGATGACAGAAGCAGTTGAGTTGTTGTAGTGTGAATATAATTTCCTGTTTCAGAGCAAAGAAATGAAAACAAAATTAACGGTGCATTAATAAGCTGCAGAATCAGCTGCTGCATGTTTGTTATTTGTTGCCTGCTTCTTCTGCCGTTGTTGCTGTTTGTGTTTGATGCTTGCTGTTAAATTAAGCGTACGGAGATCACGCTTCATGATGAATGAGGTAGAAAAGTGAGAGTTGTAATTTCACGCAACACACAACACCAAACACACAATTAGCCCCTCTGTGAGTTACTGTTTCAGTTTCCACTTTCTTGTTCACTTGCATCTTATTAAAACAATTGTATATCATTATTTGGTGTATATAGTACTGTTGATTACTTTTATTAAGTTGTTCAAGTGGTTCGATGCTTGAATAATTATAATCTGGTTCCCCTAAAGTATAACGAAAGCTAACCAAGATTATCTTTAAGAGAAGTGTTTGAACAAGAAGTGATGTTACTTTTAGGGATGGAAACAAAGAACACGAGGATGGTTGTGTCTCTGACTAACATTAGTCAGGACTGGCACATCGATGACTCCCGCGTTAGGTCTCCTCTGGTTTGACCTGATAAACTTGCCGGTCGTCTCATTATGATGATCCAGGATTATTGTACTCCTATATGGATAGATTGAAAGGGGAAAAAAAATCCCGTCAAATGTCGGATATAGAGAGGACACCTGTGTAAAGACAGGGTGATAAACGCCATCATATTACCTCTATTGTTACTTTGATAGATGTCCACAAGTAAATACTAGTTCAATGGCAAATAGCACTGTCATTGTGCTCAAGTATCTTTTCGTTCACAAGTGAATCAATTGAAGGATACGTATACTATTAAGATCTAGTGACGGATGCGCGTCCATACAATTATCACAAGCACTCTTCTAACGAACGTGTATTATAGTCAACAATATAATGCAACAATACGGACTATTTCATTTTCATTGAGACCTATCTAGTCAATACCCTAAGCGCATGCTAGGAACAAGAGCCAACTCTTGCAACAACGTGAGATGGTAGCATAGATAACTAACCACGTGCTTGAAGGATTATGTCGTTAGATACATGTTATAATAATCTCGAATATCATAGGGGGTTGAGAGTTGCTAACCCATCTAAACAAGCAAGGGCTTCAAAGCTCAAACATTATTCACATCATAGCCAGACACTGATGCACTCTTCTCTTCACATTAACCTCTAAGATATTGGAGAAGCTCATAGCCAGAAGATATATAAAAGGTTGAAAAAGGGGGGAAAGTTCCTTGATCATCTCCTGCACAAATGTATCTCACACTACACATGCAATCATATTCTACATTCATGCATGCCATACTCTCATCATGCATAGTTCTTTGCATGGCGAAGAATGGCTAATGTATCAAGACAACTAACCACGAGCGCTTGCCCAATTCATGTATACTCAAACACAAATGTACTACGAATCAAATGAAATCGCGGTCGGCATGCTTTTACTCTGGAAAGTAACCAGTTGGGGAGAAAGAAGTACCCTTCACAGTTCAGAACCAACTAGGGAATGTAACCATGTTTTCCTTTGACTGCAAGATCCTTTCTACTTGTGGGGTGGGGGGAAGCAAAAACAAAAACATATAATGAAATACAAAATATATATATATATACGAAAAAATATTTGTGTATCAAATAAATATTTTCAACATACAATAGATGAATCTCGATCATTCAAATTTTTATGTTTATTTCATAATCAGATTTTCCAAACTTAAAAAATTTAAATAGGCATCAGATGTGCGGAAATTTTTGTGTTTATATGTCAAGACAAAAAAAACTACAGAAGCTACTCAACATATGAAGAGCGAACAGTACAATGCTCAGCTTTTGTATTCCTATGACAAGATTGAACCATGATTTTGCTAGCTACTTCTACAACTAGCCTACTTATAAGCCCGAGAAAACATAACTCAGAGAAGAGCAGCACGCTCGCACCCCAAGTTGAACGAACCCTTTTGAATCAAAACAACTCATTATAATCCAAAACCTCATCATCATCTTCATCATGTGAATTAAATTTGGAAATTTCCTTTCTCCATTTAATTTTCTTTCATATCAATGTCGCCTATTGCTCAGGTTAGAATATGTTGTTTCGATGCTACAACAACATGATCACAATGATACAAATACCAGAAGGATTGTGTAAAACTACTTTGATTAATCCCGATCCGAGAATCCTGCAAGGAAAAAAGAAGAAAGAAAGAAAAACATGTCGATGATGGTGATCACTATGTTGTTGTTTCTCGAGGATCGAGAATTTTTTTCTCTATTTCTAAGGGGTCGATCATGGTCGTGGACCGGGGAAGAATTGCGTACCAGCAACTAGATACGAGCTTAGAGTAGTCTGGTACAAAGAAGGATCAAGAAAAGCCATCGGAGATGACCCCACAGCAGCGGCGGATGCTGTCCCGCTAGCATTAGACCCCGCAGCACCCAGGACAACCCCGGAGCAAGCTGCAGCAGCCGCGGCAGCTGCAGCGGAGCTTGAAGGTATTAAGTTGAGAGGAGGAGGCGCGCCACCAGTGCCCGAAGAGCTCTCCCCGCCTCCTCCTCCCGTGTAGCTCCCTTCGGGGCCTTGATCGTAGAGTATCCCCTTGAAGACATGTCCACCTATGTTCACGGCTGTTTGGTACGCGTATTGGTCCTCGCCGTCTTCCATCGAGCTCACTCTCACGCACCTGAACACTGCCTGTGAGCTCACCTCCGACGGAAAATCACCCACGTCCACGCCTACAAATTCAAATAACACAATATAAAAGATTAATTAGCACAACAAATTCACCAATCAATGATCAGTATAAGTTTCTCAATTACTAATAAGCTCCCAATAATACTCCAGTCTTAATGATACAACAACATATCAAAAAATTGCTATGCTCCTAACAAGTATGCATAGTGCTAACAGGCATCAGCTACAACAATGTTTACAGTTTTTAAAATACCATCAAATGTACCAAATTGTAGATTGATGTTTCTAATGTATGATCCAAGATAGAAGGATGAAAAATCAGCTGAATTTGATTACTACCTGTTGCTAGAGTGGTCAAGCGAGTGCAAACGAGTGAATTATTGGAAGCCGGATTGTTCTCATTCCTTGGCCGTTTATTAGCCTCCCCGGCGCCACTGCCGCCGCGGAGCTGATGCTGCTGTTGTTGTTGCTGCTGTTGCTGTAGTGCAGCGAGCTGCTGCTGCCTCTCCCTCCTCTTGGCAGCCGGCACCCACGTGCTCTTCACGTGGGTGGCGCACTGGAACCCGCGGCTCTTACAACAAGTACGACACCTCATGTGAACGCAATCCTTCTTAGCCTGGTTGCCGCAGTCCTGGCAGCTCATCGTCCCTCCGCCAGCCGCCCTCATCATGACCGCATACCCGCCAGACGATCTTGTCTGATGGGTATCGTGGTCTCCAGAGGCTACAGCAGCTGCTGCAGCCGCGGCAGCCTCAAGGGAGGACCTGCTGGGTCCTACCCCCAACCCGACCCCGCTGTATAGATCATGCGTGGTCGGGTTGGGGGCTCTCTCCTGATGATGTTGTTGCTGCTGGTGATGATGATGGTGCAAGTTCTCTTGGTGTTGGTGGTGCTGTTGTTGTTGCCATAGCTCAAAGCCCTTGAATGCCACATCTTCGTTTCTATACAGAAAGAAGCTCTCGGGCGAGATTTGTGTGGTGGCGTTGGTGGCCGTGGCGGTGTGATGACGCTGTTGTTGATCGTCGTCGGAGGTGGAGGTGGCGGTAGGGCGGCTCGCCGCGCCTCCGCCGGTTCCTAGTGAGAAGAAAGCTGCCATTTATGGTTGTATCCCAACACTGACCCTAATCTCACCCTTCCCCGATTACCCATATAACTTCTTCCTCCTCCACTTCCGCTCATACGCCGCCGCTCTCCGCCGCGCCGCGCCACCCAAACCCCGCACCTTATTGGTTTATCTTGGACTCTTGCCACCACCTCGATTCAAGAACTGATCACAGCAAATTAAAGCAGACCCCAAACAGAAAACAAAAACGAACCCAGAATCCGAAAACTGGAAAGTTTTGGTTTTGAGCAAATGGGTCGGCTTGATTTGATGTGAAATGAAATGGGTATGTTTGGGATTGGAGAGACAACAAGCACACACCTCGAACCCAGCGATGTTTTTTTTTTCCTCCAAAATTTCTTATACTAATACTAATAATAAATGAAAAAAAATTCTTGTGAAGATGAAGATGAAGGGATTTTTAAGCTAGAAATATGTGAAGAGAAGGGACGATTCCCTTTTTGTTTGAAAGGAGAGCATTAAAGCTCATGGAATTGCAGCAGCTAGCAGCACAGAACTGCAACACGCCGCCATATTCTCTCTCTCACAGACACTCTCTTTTTCTCTTTCACTCACTGTCTGAATTTTTTTCACTTTGTGTGTGTGTTTACGTCCAGGGATTTATTACACCATTAGTAACCTTAATTGTGCTTTTTTTGCTCTGTGTTTTGTTGGATTTCTCATTTCTTCATGGTCGTGCGATGTGATTAGGGGACTAATGAGGGTGATTAGGGATGTGGGTTTAATAGAGAGTAAGGTTTATGGCCCTGTCCTGTTTGTTTGATCGAACGGCTGTTGGGGATGCCACGTGGTGGTGATTTGGTTTGTTTTCCCCCTTTGCACCGGCAGATGATCTTGTAACTTTATACCGTGTGGTTGTGTGATATGCAGAGATTTATACATGCTGCTTTCTACATTTTCCAAGAGGAGTCTGTCCAGTCATCTTTTTAAAATTTGTGTTGGTGTTCATAAAACATTGACAATTGAGTTTGTTGAGAATTTTTTTTTTCTTCTGGTATAAATGCTCGTGTAAAAGGAATCATAAAATAATAAAGATTGTCAATAAATATTTTTTTTATGAAGAAATCAAACTCTCAATCATTTGGATTAATAAATATCTATATTTCATTGAGAATTTTTTAAAGCAGTCTCAAGTTATGATTAATTGGCCTGTATCAGCGCTACTATAAATAACAATGAATATACGTTGTTGTATAATGCATTTCGCTTCTTATGTATTGTAGTTTGTCGAATTGCAATATACACGAAAACCAAATTGCAGCAGACCTTAATGGTGAAGACGCTACTAGTATATCAACCACGCATAAGTTTTGATGTTTGATGATGAGAGTACTATATTTGTCACTAGTAACGTATTTGAATGGTTTTCTTATGGCCATTATCCTTCCCTTCTTCCTAGGCATAGGACTTAGTCCAATACTTAAGTACATCGAGTTTTGTAGCGATATTAGCGATGCTAATGTAGCTTCATAGAAACTATAGAACTCAACATAAATATGTCTTTGTTAATATTATATCTCAATCATTTGCAAGCATGGATCATATAGCCAGTTAGCCACTAGTACTCATTTTCATGACTCCTATGTGTTCCTCTTGATGGGAGATTGAAGATACTACTTCACCCTCCCCTCTATCTAAGCTTAGTCCATGGTTCCTATTCATCCCATATCTAAAATAATCCTTTTCTTTGGAAAAATTGGTGTGAAATTTGATGACATCTCATGAGTCGGCGAACAAGTAAATCATGACTTGAATTCATAAGTAAACTCGTGTTAGAATTGATGTAACTTATCGTGTCTTGACTATTGTATATCGTGAATGTGACATTTTGTATTGAACATTTTATTCGGGACCGGTGCACATGATGCCATGTTTTGTAGAAAAAGGGGGAACCCTTTTCCGTGTCCTCTTTAACAGGATACACTTCTTGGAGTGTCGTAACGGTTATTGTCAAGATCAATAAACTTAGTGGTAAGTTGATTCCCTCCTAAATACGATGTCAGAGATTTGATACCTAAGAATATCAAGAAGTAGTCTCTTTATGTAAAATGAAATTAATGATGTCGTACATCACGTTATCTTATAAGGATGTCATCCTCACATCCTGCATTTAATAGGATTATGTGGATTTGTTTCTTTCAGTGTTGTAATAGTTATCACACTCGTAATATGCATATTGGTAATTAAGTCCATAGACATATAAATCAGGTTGCGAAATTATATCCTTCATGAACATAGTTCAACTTATGTTGTAAGCAAAAATTAGTGTTTACAGTAACAACAACGAAAAAACATGATAAATTTAGAACTAGAAACTAAATTAATGTGTACTTTGACTAAATGATCAAAACACACTAAACGTAATTTGCATTATACATAATGAACTAACATCATAATTTTGCAAGCTAAAGATAAAGTTGGCAACATTTATAAGGTGAGTTACGGTGCTGATTTATTGGAATACTTTGGTTGGAGTGGAATAGTAGTGAAATATTTATTGGCATCCCCAAAATAAATACATGTATAATTAAGCATGAGCAAGAGAATTGAAGGTGCCATTTTTTTCTTTTTTCTTTTTAATGTATGTGTGGAGGGCTTTTGGCAGGGGTCGCTTTCTGGATTCGAAGTCAACCTGTTCGATAGTTACCCATTTTTCTGGGGTGATGTATCTGTTCGATAATCGTCATTCCCTGTTTTAAAGGTATTGGTATCAACGGTCATTTTTCTACAGTCGATCGAAGATTCTCTTTTATAGGTGACAAAGTAACTTAGGCAAAATGGAATGGTGTCATTTCCTCGAAACTCTCTATTTAATTAACTAATCATCAATTTTATGTATTTTGGCATTAAGACATTTAGATTCACTGATCACATAGTTTCCAGACAAAAACATGAAGTTATAATTAGAGTTCAATCTTCATCGTTTTGGATTTATCTAACTACTCATACTGTTGTCAACACATTTCTATATGTTTTTTTTTGTAAATGGCGTTTCCTTGCAAGTAATTGAGACCATGTTAATCAAAATCAACAACGACGATAACCATTCAGGTATTTCTCTCATATACATCAATCAAATTCACAGTTAAAGTTTATACAAAAGGAACACCAAATTCACGATTACATTATGAGTGGTAGAATAATTTGGAGATGGAAGACGAAAGTGGGGGAGAGAAGGGAACAGTGCGCCACCTTTGTAATTGCATAATTAATCATGATCAGTTCATTCAAACCTGCATTATTAAAGCCTCAAGTTAACTTTTAGGACCATTCCTTTTTCACTTATCATAAAAAATAAATTCTGTAAAACAATAACATTGTAACATAAAAGTTATAACACATGTGGTAGCTACATACTAGCGCCCGTTGTAACATCCTTTCAAAAATTTCCGTACTCAAGCCTCAAGAGTTGGAGCGTTTGTCGTGATAAGATATCGCATCTCTGATTTAGACAGTGACTACAAACCCGAGATTCGACAAAAATGCGTTCACCATTAATGCAGCAATGGCTGAGATGGTGATGGGTAGGGGGAAAATATAGAAGCCCAAAATGCAAATATGCAATCTCAGAGTTCAGTGAAAGAGTTGACTAGAAACTGAGACAGTCATCGTACGAAAACACACATAGCAGGGAGTGTGATATGTAGCTCTGATGTTATTTATTCGAACTATCAGTACTTGTTACAACTAGTTATTTTCTTATTCATTTTTTTTACTGTACCAGCTTTGGATCCATTTAATGTATTGACAACCATTAGATGAAGTAGCTTGTGTTCCAAGTAAAAGTAAATAAAATAGGATTGAGTGATTGTTGATCATGGTACAAACTAGTAGTAGTATAAATGCAACATATTCTAGATGTTGCATTCTCGAATTTTCCTGTCTTTCAATGACAAAAGGTCATTACAAATTATATTTTACAGACTATTGATAATCATAATTTCTGATCTCTATATCACATTGATAAGCTATTGTTTCCCCCAACTATATCATGATCAGGGATTCGTTATTTTTTTAATAGACTTTTGTCTTGTTCGACAACAAACTGACATAAAGAATTATGTCGTAAAATGTTATTCGTTGGCTCCCTATAAAGGATGACTCCCAAATAAGTTTGTAAATACGTTAGGCTCACGTTAATCTCCACTAGTGTACTTATAATCATAGAGGGATGACCAATTATTAACATTAGAATTCAATGTTCTTCTTAGACACAAATTTCCATTCCTTTCCAAATATAGAGGATCTAAGAGCTCATCTATAGTTCATCCCCTACAATTAACTTCCCCTAATGTTACCATATTATATGCTCTATAGTTTAGATTATTACCCATGTAGACATATGAATGTACAGATGTGCCTAATATCTCTCTATAAACCCCTTTCAGTCCTTCTATCTTTGATTCATTTTCCCTATGCTAATCAATAGACATATATGTTATGAACTTGGATAACCATGCTACTTAAGTGCTCCAACATTAAATCATATCATTATTTATCCAATACCCCATCGACAACTTCAACAATGATTACATATATGTGATTTATGTCAGAGTATATGTATAAGGTAGATTGAAAACAATGTTATCATCTGTCTGTATACACAAACATATGTACATCAATTAAATTAGGATCGTTCACTATTTTAAATCCATTGATTAGACACATCTGTCTAAATTCTTTCAGTTACAAACCCAAGGATATGTGTTGAAAGTTTCTTTACATGGGAAAGTAGTTCGGAGCAAATTTTTTCTTCTTCATTTTTTTTTCCCATAAAGATTTGCTTTTCACCTTACTTACCCAACGAAAATTAAAAGAAAGGAAAAAAAAAAAAGAAAAAAAGAAGCTTTTGTTAAACCTGGGATAATCAAGTGTCATTTTGATAGCGATTTTGTTTTCGTTTTCTGTTCTTGTTATACAGACTAATGAAACAAAAGCGTTTGTTATTGTTTTATGTTTTTCGAATGGATGAAATATAAGTAGAAAATCAGTTTTTTATTATTTATTATTTTTTTATTCATCTAAGTGTAGTGTCCAAAAGTGTCGTTATAGAAACTTACTTAATTTTGTATAAGTGATTTTTGTATTCATTGTTGATTTTTTATTTATATTACAGATTTTGATTTTCACTGTTTTGAAGAGTATTACCTAACAACACCCCACTTAACCATGTATTCTAAATAGAATGGTCCTTGTGTAGTTCACATGGTTATATGTCTCTGGCCACCTAATGGTGATCTTAATCTCACTATAGTATCAATTAGTTTGGTCCTAAACTTCAAATAAATCTGAATTAGGAGGCGGAGCAGTGATTATAAACTCTTAACCAGGACCACAAAGATAAGTAAGTTTGGACCCGTATCGGCTGCTAATTTATGATTTTGTCGCTTAATTAGAGACGTAGAAATTATCGGCATGTATTTACCTAGATAACACGGTATAGTATAAGTCAGGTTTTTTTTATATCAAATTAAAATTGAGAAAAGAATTTTTATTTTATTTTTAAAGTTGAGAAAAGAAATTTTAATAGAACGAAATAATAGCAAATATTAAAGGTCATACAGTGCCCTTTAGAGATCATCGGGTTACCCTTGAAAGTACAAAAGCCCAATAACATGTTGGGCCAGTCTAATCCCCGTAGGGGCCTAAGCCCAATCAGTGTCTCCGTTTAAAAAGCAATGGTATTCAAATTGTACTCGCTCTAAATTTCTAAAACATTTTATGAAGACAAAATAATCCTGCCAAATGTACGTTAGTGCAATGCGCTCATATACAACTTTATGCTTATATTCATGTCGCGTGATAACATATCGTGGTTGCGAATCTTCCATGACATTTCAATGAATAATTCGTCTGTATAGTTTTGAGTATCTTAACATAATTAAATGAAAAAGTCAAAACTTTAAAACCACTTAAAACTTATTTGAATGAACTATAGTTGCAGGGTACTACATGTTGAATATAGGGACCGTGTATTGGAGAGCAATACACATATTAAATCGTCGAAGACCTAATTACTTACATGATTTTCGACCTTACAATAACTAGGGAGATCAAAGAAAAATCAACAATGAAATCCACCTTACGTGTATAATCTACGACAAAAAATGAAAAATTTTCATTACCGGATCGAAGAGGTTAGAGTAGTAATTGACCTCTTAACATATGTGTTATGAGGTTCTTGTGTCTAGGCAGCATATGGTCATCAACTATAAGTTTAAAACATATAGCTTACTATAAATTGTTGTTTGATAATTGGAATATGATGGTGCATATGCAAGCTAGCTAGATATGAGCTTGAGCTTGAGAGGACTCGACTTAGCTGGGTCAAGTTTCAAAGGGGAGGTGGGTTTGTAGTGGCTAGCTTAGCCATTGATCATATGTTGCATAATCTCCTAAGTTTTTAAATACTCATTTGCCCTATTGGAATTATATGCTTGCCCAAAGGCTAGAGGGATGCCCAATCTTGAGTTTTATCCTAAAGGGTAAAAAGGTAAATTTTAATCTTATTTTGTATCCAAATGTGAATTACCTAAGTGTGGAGTGCATATATAGTTTGTCTATCATTTACCATCCCGTTATAACAATCCAAATAATCTCATCATGAATAAGATATGAGGAGGATGTTGCTTCCTAACCTTCATGTTATCACATGAGGGTTGTAAGCATATTACATTTTTATGCAAGTCGATGTCAACAATAATGCTTAGAACTCAAATAAAGCATATGCTACACACATGTTAAGTATTCCAACTTTTTTAGCCTTTCAGTGTAAAGTTAAACATCTGATGAAAATGGATCATGATGTCCTAATCACATAACAGCTCAATTTCAGTAGCATCCACCTCATGAACAATGAAATTTTTCTATGTATTATTGTAACTTGAAACCATACATAAAGTCACTTTGGCCATGGAAGTAGTTAAGATCAAATAACTTTGTTTCTTTATTCAAAAGCGATTTGTTTTTCTCCTTACTTACCTAAAAGAAAAGTAGATTTGATATTGATACTTTTGACTATCAAATTAAGCTCACTTAATTAGAATGGTCCTAATCGGATGCACTGCACGTCGATCACTGATCAGCTTGCTAACGATGACCTTAATCTCAGAATAGTACCAATTAGTGTGGTCCTTAATTTCAAATAAATCTAAAATAGGTGGCGGAGCTGTGATTATGAGCCAAAATTAAGGACCACATAATATTATAGTAACTTAAACATAATTATAAATATTGTATTAGCATCGGTTGCCATTGAATTTGGGTATTGTTGCTAAATATTACTAGAGAAGTACGTAGAATCATTATATATGGTTGATATCATGAAACTCTGATTGGTTTGATATAGCTGTTAAGAATAAATGTGAGTGGATTTTTACAAATACGTGACTGAAGAAAAATAGTAGAAAATATATACAGATTAGGACCAAGGACCTTTAATGTTATTTCTAAGCTTGAGATTAGCTAGGTAGAAGAAAACTAATTCAGTTATGCATGATCTATGCATAGTCCCTTGTTTATTAACCAGGGTAATTGAAGGGGACTATAAGTTATAGTAATTGACCTGTATAAGCATATATGTTATGCGTCTCTCGAGCCTCTATAGCTCGAACTTATATGGTCGTCCACTACGAGTTTAGCAGCATAGAATACTACTATAGTTGTTCTATATAATATTACCATAATTGGAATATGATGATTTGCAATTCCAAGCTGGCTAGATGGGAGTGCTCAATGAAACTAGCTAGGTCAAGTTTCAAAGTGTGTATACTGGCTAGCTAATTAGCCACTTCATGATCGTATGGCTAGCTATCTCATACCATGCTTTGAATTACATTGTTAATTGTTAATCTACCATTTTTAGGCTTAATTAGCATATACATTTTCTGATTCATCTATGGAGATCTATGAGTTATTGTTTCAAATGCTCATGAACTGACCATTACCAGAATCATTCGCCATGCAATGATGCTTCGAGCTAGGATTTTAACAGTGTCGTAATGTTCTTACATGTCCGAGACCCTATTCATGATGAAAGAACCATAAATCATTACGTATTCATGTGAGAGTTGCATCCCAATTAACATGGATTAATCACATGACTATAAAATAAGTCGACCTGATATATTCGGTAGAGGTAAAAAGGCCACATCTTATAGCTAGAGTTGACCCAAATTCGAGGCAATAACCGTGACCACAATTGCGAACTACTTATTCAAAACCTAACCTAATCTATCAATCCAACAGTTTATTGTTGACAATTAGGTTAAGTAATTATTCATATAAATAGATGACACACTATACAATAAACAAGACACCGAGTATGCAAATATAACTTTGAATATGTATCCAGTACTCGTCAACCGTTGCATTCTGTTTGACTTTAATACGAAAGCTCCAAGTCATTATACCATAACAAATCAAATCAATGAGTCCATTTTCCAATGAACATCATCATCTGTCAGAATGATTAGAAACAGTCGAAACATTGTTTGACGGGAGATGATTCACTGTAATATTCGAAATTTTTTGAGAATTTAAAAATAAATATATAACATATGTACAGTACATATGTAAATAAAACGTAAATAAAAAGCGTTAAATATAACATCGCGAATTAAAATAATCGCGTTTAAAGGTTATATATTTAAATAAAAAAAATATTTAATTAATTAAATCAAATATGATGATGGAATATTTTGGGATGACTAATTGAACGCACTAATAAATATTACGAACGAATAACGTTACAATATTATAATGTTGCGCGTATGGGTCAACGGTATTAATCCCAAAAATAATGGATTATAACTCGAAAGGTCATATTTTCGTATTTGGGATAAATCTATCGATGTAAATAAATTATCGATAGATTAATATTACGAAATTTGAAAAAATAATGGATTGAACAAGACGTATCGTGGGACGGAACGGGGTATTTTTCACTCACCCATCCACCTCCACTTCCCGCCTTACTTTCTTCCACTCTTCCTCTCTTTTCCCTGCACTCACATTTCAACCACCATCACTCATCTTTCTCCACCACTACCTGCCACACCATCACTCACACTCTCCAGCAACGCCGCCTGCGCCATCATCATCAACATCAATCTTCGACTAACGCGATCACCATCATCGTCTCCATCATCTTATCACCACACCTTCATCACTTTCATCATCACCACGACGACAATAAGATGAGGAACAGCAGCAGCAGCCGGAGGGGAGAATTAGCATCGGCAGCTCGGCTAAGGGACGTCAACGGATCCATCCGTGTGATCGTGTGCTTAAGGAAATCAAACGCGTTTGAGGTAACCTCACTCGTCCGAAACGCCTTTTTTATTCGTTCACACGATTTAAGCACGTCCGTGCATGTGTGGGAAGTGTTTACGCTGTGTTTGATGTGTATGCAATGATTTGGATGCGTTATGGTGTGAATAGAGGGATCTGTGACGTTGGACGGAGATTTTTTGAACGTTGTGGCTGCAGAATAGTCGCGGTCGCGACATCCTGGGTCGCGCCCGCGACGAAGGAAAAATATGGAATTTTGGCTGCCTAGGGGGTCGCGGCCGCGACGGTCTTCTTGCCAAGAAAACGATAGTTTCGTGCATCAAACCTTAAACCAAAATGTTTATTTGAGATATATAACCTATACGCATGGAAATACAACGTCAAACGTGCATATGTGATGGGATATTTGGGGTCGAAATGAACTACAATGCATCCTTATAATATATATACCCTCACGGAAAATAAATGAAAGTGATCGCTAAACGATTAATAAAAAAGGAACGGGGGATGTAGAGTATAGTTACACTATCCATATGAACTAACGAAAAGGAAACGAATAAGAACTATCGCCTTCTTGAATTGATAAGGACGTCATTGACATCCCTTGTGGATCCGTTGGATTGTTGGTCGTTTTCTTGAAATTATTGAGAAGGTCGAACATGGTGTCCCTTCTTCGATCCATTGCGACCATCTCTTTCTTTGAATGGTCTTGGTGGCTTGAGTTTGAATCATTGCACTCTTGTATTATCCTCTGAGTCAACGTCACGGGTGAGAACTAACTAGAGAACGATGGGCATCCCCCATCCTCTTTGCATGCATGCAGCGGCTTCTACGCCGTTGTGACGAGACCACAGGTTGCTCTCTACAGGGAGGCCCAAATTATCTTAATGCTGACAAACGATATCGCATTGAATGCGCACAAGAGGTGCAAGGCGTCGCACAGAGTAGGCATATGCGAATATATAAAATCTATTGGGTAACCCGGCTGACGATTGACATCTTATCTCTGTACTCCGAGTCGGTCATATCCTTGGAGTTGTCGTTACTTTTGAGTCGAGTCATGAACCCTAAATTAATGTAAAAGAAAGGAACGACTGTTAAAAACGATACAAAACCATATAAAACAATGAGAAACGATGCTGTGTGATATGAGGCCCATATTTTCCTATATATATAAAAATATTTTAGGGAGTTTCGACGGTCGTCATAGCCGTTAGCGAAAATTCCCTATAATTGGGATTCATACACATGAGGTCGTTGAGTTTCATTATCTCACGGTTATGTTTTTCAATTGCAGGTATGCCCCCAACAGCACCTGAAGACTCTTAATGTGAGCTTACAACCATATAGATGAATTCACGTACTTCGGATACTATAACAGATCAGATGTCTATTATGTTTAATGTAATAATTGATCTGCGTTGCTTCTACTTCAACGATATAACTAAAATAGACATTCGAAGTTGTAAGTTATGAATGCGGCTATTATTTATGGTTTCCTAGACATCTATACCCATAAATCCATTCGTTTTATTTGACCTTATCACGGACCGCGTCCGTGACGTCATAACGCTCACGTGTCTTTCGGCCATAACCAACGTTGACTGCGTAAGTTTAGCCAGCCAACAAAGACCAACCGGCCATTTGAAAAATGAACGGCTAGATTAAATCAAATATATCCTTATCCGATAAAAAGAAACACAAATACCGTGATAATTTATCCCGTATATACCAAGAAAACCAACTGGCTTCCGGGATTCTTTTTCTCGGAAGGACCAGTCCATTCGGGAAAAAGAATCCCGGATGTACCAAAAAAGTCAATGGTCTTTCGGGGTTTTTTTCCCGGATGGATTGATCCTTTCGGAAAAAAAGAACCCCGGATGTAACGAAATTTTTTTGAATCTTAACCGTTCATCTCACTGACGACGACTAAGTATTATTGGTTGTGTAATGTTACGCAGCCAACGTATACCATGGATCATTATCCTTGTTTGACTATTTGCAAAATGTATTTGAAAAATCAACCATAAAAATGAAAGCCGAAAACTCAAATAAATTTTGCTATCAATAATGGGTTCAATGAATAATGACCCCTTTTCATAATATAACTTAAATCCAAACTCAAAAAGAGTCGCTCTGTAGCTTTAGAAGAAAAAAGACTGTACATTTTTTTTTTTTAGATCTTACCCGTGACAGAAAAATATTGTGTTGTTGTTGTTGGTGGTGTGTACTTAAACCCAAACTCGAATCTGTGTCAACATCCTTAGGCCCAATCTCATCCTAGCCCAATCTTAAACAAGCAATAAGTAACCAGGCCCATAAACAGCCCACACACAACTGAAGCCCACCAAAAAAAAACAATGAATCTTACCAGCAGGCCCATACCTGATAGTATGACAATTCTACCCTTCTCGCCACCATAGAACGAAGCTGGAAACCCTAGATTTCATTGGAGGGTCGAAGCTCAATGCATTCAGCAGTAGGCCCACTGAAAGCCCACACCACTTCCATGCCCAACAAAATCAACCAGCAGGCCCAATCCACACATTCCCTCCCTCCCTATCATCTGATTTGACGATTACACCCTTATGCTACCATAGAACAAACCCTGAAACCCTAGTTTTCATTCGAGGGTCGAAGCGACGACGACGAGGACGCCGGCGGCGCAGGGGCTGAAATCGGCGGCGGCGGAGGAAACTCCGCGGCGAGGATACGGTGGTTCGAAGCGGCGATCGATGTGTCGACTCGAATCGCTGCTCGCCGGTCGTATTCTTTGTTGTCCCAATTAACTCTCTTTCTCTATCTCTATCTCTATCGGCACTTTGCAGCCCTGCTTGCGAGTTTCAATACGTATCCCCTCTCTCTCTCTCTCTCTCACTCACACTCACACTCACACTCACACACACAAACGAGTAAATAAACGAACAAAAATGTGGAGGAATGTGTCTCTCTTCTGTTGCTGGTTTTATTTGTCCTCGCTGTTGCTGCCGCTCCTCGTGCGATGCTCCCTTCCCGGCCTTGTGATGATTCATTTTGAAATCTGAAGGTTGCATTTGCTTTTTGCTTCTTTTTTTTTTTTGGATTTTTGGTGATTTGATTAGAAGGGCAGATGAGAGAATGCATCCTGGATTTGATGTCAGGATTGGGAGTTTTTTTTTTGTTTCATCATTTTTATCAATTGAATGGCGGTTAGATAAATCCATGATTTCGGATCAATGTATTTTGTGAAGACACTTCATCGAAACTTGTTACCAAATTCAAATGCTTTCTTTTTTTTGATAAAAAAATTCTAGTGCTTTTTTCTTTATAAAGATTGAATTGTGTTAGATCAAAGGTTCAAGTTTCTACTCTTTCTCCGGATTGCATAAGTCTCGAATGTACATTGATAACATATCAGACTAACATATCAGACCAATCGCCTAACAACACAATTGCTCTCTATAAATCCAAGATTAATGAATTTCAGTTAAAGAATGAAGCAGTCCTGAGCAATCGTCCCCTGCAATGGCAGCTCTTGCGCATGCTCTGCTCTCTAGATCAGGTCAATCGCTTATTTGCAATCCGACTCAATGACGATTCTATCCAAACCATCTTGACTCAGCAAACTCCAGTCCTAGTCGTATGGCTAGCATTTCCCCAACACGCTTCGACTGCTTGATCCACGTTCCAAGCACCCCCAAGCCTTGTGTTCCCTTTATGATCACGCACTACAACCCCAGACTAGTCACACCAGGAATTCGAGTAGCAGTGTCTACATTCATCTTCAACTTACCCTGAGGAGGTGCCAACCAATTGGCTTGTGTTCGATTAGCTAGACTGGAGTCTGGAGGAGGCCTGCATTGGTTGAATTGCACACCATCAAAAAAAAGGGTTCAAGGTTCTACACCTGCATATTGTTCTTGTCTGATGCTACCTACCTCGACTGCTAGGCCGATAATTGCATCCTTGCAATCCTATCTCCCATCTACATGCCTCTTGCGTTTTTCTCCTAAGATCAATCATCAATCATTCCTTAAGATTGATCTTCATCATCTACAAATCTCTACTATGTATGAATCTTGCATTGCTATTCCGAGCCAGAATGCCTCAAATGCGGGACATGGATCACCGACTGTTGTTTTTCCATGCTGTTGACGCTGTAGTGATTTTGAGCCATGGATTGAGCCAAAAAGCATATGACATCCAACAACCCACCTCCTCCACACCATGTTTGGTAATCAAAGCAGTGATTTACTCCAATTCTAGTTAATCACGGAGCCGCTGGCGTCTGTTGTTGCTGTCAATGATCTACTCGTTTCGAATTCATCGAACAGAAATTTCTTGAAAACCAATGGAATCAAAATCAAAACACAGACAACGAGAAAACGTGATCCTCTGATTGCCTAAGAATTGAGTATATTTGCACACAATTCCTCGTTGACAATTCAATCAACAATCAGTCCTATATGATCAAATCAATCATGTATCAAATCCAAACCAAAACTAATCCAATCACTTATCAGGTTTTGCCTCAGACCCGATCATCGACTCGTGATACTCCTTCACGGCTCGATCATAGGCATCGAGTTCATCATAATACACGTCCCAAACGCATCTCACGCACCCGCTCCCGCAACAATCCCCCGGCTCCGGCTTCTCCGGCGCCACCGGCAACTCCTTCCTCCTCTCCCTGGCCTCCTCCTCCACAACCGCTTCCTTCTTCTTCTTCTCCGTCGCCTCCGCCATCATCGAGATCGTCAATTCTCGGATCGCGGTTGCGCGGCGGATGATGATGTTGATCGGAGGGATTTTGAATCCGGTGAGGATCAGGGGCAGAGCGGTCATTTGATCATTGGGTCGACGACTGGACACGGAGAGGAGGGGAGGAGGCTTTCATCCATGGAAATTTTTCAAGGGTTGACGGGAATTGGGAATTTAAGGATTTGGTTCGGGTGGGTTGTGGTTGCTGGTGCCGTGGCGGTGGTTGATTGGTTTTTGGGATCCTTTGAGTCCGGAGGAAGTTTGGCCAATCGCAAAACTGAATCAAGGCAGCATAGACCAGTTTGCTGATTTCAGTTGGAGACGATAACACCTTGGTTAGACTTCTTGAATCTTGATGTAGTCCCTATTTGTGGCTCTGTCGCAATTCACTTCCAACGATTCAGAATTCAGTATAATTTTGAGAGGTTTCATTCAATATAAGTATACTGAATTGAAGTATCTTTTTTTTTTCTTAAAGAATTATAATAGTTATTAAATTAGAATATCTTAATTAAATTATAATATAAAAATTTTTTTCTAAAAAATATCAAAATATTCTTATTATTTATTTTATATCGCATCGACTCATGCTATTATATTTTCTACACTTTTTCTTTTTCTTTGTCCTCCCACTCATACAAATCAAAAAACAAATTAATTTTTACAACAAAAAAAAAAACAACACACACATAAATTATCGTGTCATATCAACCGATTGCAATTCCTTGACTATATAATTTAAACTATCATAAATCTCTCACGTTAATTTTGTAGAAAATAAAGTTTGATCGTCTTGAATCAAAGTTTGTCCCGATATTTGCACGTGGTCCTTATATTGAAACTTAGATTGTGACGAAGGGGGTACAACGTAAGTTATCTGTCATTCGTGCATTGTCTGGCGTATATAACAATATTACACATTACACCTCTACCTCAGACGCCGACGAGGCTTATGACAGTTTCATTGAGCTCTTGGAATGCTAGACCTAATGCTTTTTGGGCTACGATCTGGCTTGAAACAAGCTCTGTCTCAATTGGGATGCCTCACTCCATAAATCCGAATTTAGAGAAAGCGGTCCGTTTATTCGACTCTCAGTTTCGCAAATCATAAATTTACAATCTTTGGTTTACTGCAGGCACCCGTAGAGACTGCAGATAAGTGTGCCTCCTTTGGTGATGCGATCAGTCTCTATGCAGCTTGGTAGTATATCTTCCCAATCCCAACAACAGCAGAAGCAACCCACAATAATCAAACTTATAGGCTGTTCTGATGAATGCCATCTTGAAACCATTCCACGGCGGATACCGCGCCTTGAGTTCCACCAAGAAACCTGTGTCCAGCACCGCCTTGCAGTGGCTGACCGCATCGAACGAGTACTTGCCATGGTATCTTCCCATACCACTCGCTCCAATGCCACCAAAGGGCAACTCGTCACAAATAAACTGCACATTTTGCACAACACAAACGTTTTACTATATTGCAGGTGAAAATGGACTCCATGAACGATTCTCTTCGAGGAGAAATCAATAAAGAAGATTTACATGGAGGAAAAAATCGTTGAATACTGCGGCACCGGAGGAAGTTTCTTTGAGAACTCGCTCTTTCAGCATCTCATTGTTTGTGAAGGCATATACAGCAAGTGGCTTTGGCCTCGAGTTTATGAATCCGATGCTCTCGTCAATGTTCCTCAGCTACATGGATGATGAAACAGAAGCTTAGCACGTATATAACCGTGGGATGAAAGATCATTGAATTCAGTATGGCTAACCGTTATTATAGGAGGAATTGGGCCAAAAATCTCATCGGTCATGACCTCGGCATCAAGTTCAGGATTCAGCAAGATGGTTGGCTCTACTATCCTGCAATTGGCATTTTACATCAACCCGAAGTCTCAACATCTGTCATGAGTGATACAAGTATTTGTCGTATTAAGAAAACATTACAGGTTCTCTTCATCCACTGAACCACCTGTAAATTTTCTTGATTGCCTTCTCCAGCAAATCAATCTACGAGGCAGAAATCGTACTAAAGTCTGTTAGTGCGATGACTCACTCCTTCAATGCAAAAAATGTGAAAAATCAGATAGAAGATTGGTGTACTGAACAAGGGAATCAGCGAACTTCTCTTCCACGAGCAGGTAATCTATTGCTATACAAGCTTGACCAACACAAGCGCCCCACTTCCCTTACGCAACTCGTTTTACAGCAACCTAAGGACAAAAAAGGAGATCATACTGTATTCAAGATAGTCTCTATCAAAGCAGGCATTTGACGAGGGTAATTGATTTACCTCCATGTTTGAAGACAAGGATTGAAAATCAAATATGCACGGGCATTTTCCGCCTAGCTCCAAGGATACGGGGGTAAGATGCTTTGCGGCTCCTGAAAGAATAATTCTTCCCACTCGACCGCTCCCTGAAGATTTATACATTATTAGATAAAGGTTTACTGAAATTTATAATCTTGTATTTGTCCGTCACATTGAAGAACAAAATGAGTTAAAGAGGATTACCAGTGTAGAATATTTTATCCCAGTTATGCTGCAGTACCCTTTGGCTAACAATGGCATCTCCTTCTACAACTTTAATAGCTTTACTGTCCAGATATAACCCGATATATTTGGCCAAAAACGATGAGCACTCTGGTGCGAGTTCTGAAGGCTTCAGAACCACGGTGTTTCCTGCAGCTATTGCCCCGATCATCGGCTCTAGTGCCAACTCTGGAGGAGCCAATGAATTAGACTACGTTGAGATAACACAACATTAGTTGCAGCAGCGGCGAGAATGTGAACCATTATAATTACAGCATCTGTCAAAAGACTGGACTCACTGATCGGAAGGTTCCACGTTGAAATCACGAGCACCACGCCAAATGGCTCCGGCATTGTTTTCCCTTTGGCTGGAAAGAAAATCAACCTTATTCCAGCCTGCAGTTAGAGAATATATAACAGGAACAGAAAGATAGTCAAGCTTAGATTGTATTATCAAAGATGGATGGAGTAAATGGAAAAATAAAAAAATCACGAACCTTTTTCGGGGACATCCAATCCTTGAGATGAGCCAAAGCATAGTCGATAGATTTCTTCAAAGGACCAATCTATGGGTATTACAACGGAACATGCTTAGGCAAAGTACTTGATGCATACAAAGAAGTTCGCCAAAAGATTGAAAACTCAAAACCAGAGTTGAAGGGTTCTTTAACCACGCTCGCTTTTCATAAATCAACAAGAGTCCGTTAGTTTTATGCCACAAGTAGTATTCTTCATATTGTACCCTGCGTATTTGTTGGGAAAAGTCGGCTTATGGTGCAGCGAAAATTACCCAACATTTTTCCCTTATTGCGCTATAAAAAAAATGGGATAAATAAATAGCCCAAAAATAAATAGAGTTGACACAAAAATTTTACATGGAAAACCCCTTAAAAATAAAAGGGTAAAAACCACGGGACCGTTATGGTACCAAAATATCCACTAAAGAGGGATTACAAATATCGTCCCTAGACTGTGCTAGGGGATTACAATTATCAGGATAACTCTCACTAATTTTTCTTCTCTAACGGAATAAAATTATACCAGTAGAGGATACCCCTCAATATCCCAAATTGGGTATCTTTTTTCTAACTCTTTTGGTGCTATTTTTGTGTTTGATGTGTTGTATAAATTTTGCTGTCTCTTGATCCTATTTATAGACGACAGAAGATGCTACTGGAGAGAAAATTTCACCGTCCTTTTACTGCTGCCGCCTCTGCCCGAATACTCTCGCGCCATTGCTGAATGCTCTTACTGTTTCTCAAATTCTCTTCTGCCTGCTTTTCTTGGTGGAGAAAGAATGTGGATGGGACGCACGGAGGGAAAAAAATAAGCAAAAAAAGTGAAACGCACCAGCAATTCTCCCCCTCCCGAATGGTGGGGATCATCGTCGTACCCACTTGTTGTCTGCAGAAGTCAAACTTCTCCATGGGTAAGGTCTTTGTCATCATATCTGACCCGTTGTCGTCAGTATGG
>JAOVYX010015968.1:0-26084 GCA_035668315.1 Drosera spatulata | reverse complement strand
TAAACCCGTTTGGTTTAGTTAGCCTTGTCATGAACCGGGTTCGTGACGGCATAACGCCACGTGTCCTAGCAGCGGAGCTTGGGGCGTTACAATTATACTGTGAATATAATAATATGCATCGGAATCTATGGACGTAGTCACTAGGTGTGACTGACGTAAAATACTGATTGTAACTACTGTGTGTCGTGATAAGATGATGTGTGTGTTTGTGTTATGCCTTGATTGCAAGTATAGATGAGTGAGTGAAAGGAGTATAAATCCATAATTGATAGGATTACTCCGTGGTATAAAACATAAAGAGTGTTGTGTTGTCGCATGTGTTAAACAGTGAGTTAGTGGTGACATTCTTCCATAGATCCTGTGCGGTCGTTTTGATATGAAGAAAACTCACTGCAAGAATCCCTGATTCTGATTTGGTTGATCCCCTTTCGCGGATGTCCATTTTACTAAAATTGAATAAAGTCTGATAACTTGAAATTGAATAAGTCTCATCAAGGACACAATTATAACATCGAGGGTATCTATTATCTGTCTTCATTATGTTTTTGAGATGATAATTGTGAATATCAGATTGACATGATAGTTGCAGAGTGTTGGAATAAAGGACGCAAATGATCATTTTTTTTTTTTTTCTTATCTTTTTCTCTTGTGTAACTCATAGTAAGAGGACCGACATATTATTAAGTTTTTATAGCTCACGACAACTATTTTCTGTGTCTTTTATTTTTTCTTTGTTACAGGAGTAAGATTTGGAGGAGAACTGTGACCTAAGATTTAACGCTAGATGTAACGTATGTGTAAAAGATATTTTAAGCTTAAGAAGAAATGTAAATTTCGCTGTAAAGACGATATTCAGAGTTAAGATTAAGTGCAATAAAAGTTTCTAACTAATGATGTATAAGTGAACTTAACTTAAGAATTCTTATGACTAAGTCAGGATGTGATGAGTATGTCTGGCTGGGATAGTGGCCCCCAGCGACAGTAATGCCACGTGAATTCCTATAAAAAGATGAGGAAGGTCGGGGCGTTACAATTCGTCATAATCTTTTTTATGAGAATAGTTGTGTCTATGTGTTTTTAATGATCCATTTTTTGTCACAAAGATTGTAAAGTTTTTTTTTTAATTTTTTTAATAAAATTTAATATTTGAAAAGATTTAAAGACATTTGAAAAGATTGATGACGTGTCATATCTTGGTGTTTCATATCTTTACGTCCCATGATCTCGTCACCTCACGAAATAATTTTATATATTTATATATATAATAATTTTATATATTTTATAAAAAAAATTTCGATATGATATTAAATCCGTTCGTATAAGAAGATTTGGAGTTTTATCTCTGGCCTTAAATATATTTGTTGCCCACCCAAAATGGACATGGTTCCATAGTTGGGCAATTACATTTGATTTCTGTATAATAAGCATGACAATTCCCCACATGTTCGGCCAAGTCTTAGTTTTTTCTTTATAAAAAGCACTAAGCAAGCATCATGGCTTTTTTTTTTTTTTTTTTTTTTTTTTTTTTTTTTTTATTTTATTTTAATGTTTCGTTTAGATAATGACTAAGCAAGCATCCTGTTTAGTTATCTATCAATCACTCATCATCGCCACAATTAATGGGATAGACTTTCGGCCCTCCTTTTTCTAGAGCCATCGCTGACCTTTAATATTTGCTAGAAGAGGATAACAAAGCGATGATAACAGAACAAAGCCATCTTATACATATAAAAAAAAAGTTCTTTTATTTTTATTTATGTATAGTTATTTGATTCGTTATAAAATTTTATATATTTATTGAATTTTTTTTTGAAAACTGTATATATTGAATTTTTATAAAATTTGATGAAAAAAAAATATTTTTTAAAACATAATAAGATTTACTAAAAATGAGATAATTAAATATGTTGATTTGATATTGAAAATTTTTTTAGTGAGAAAATGAAACGGAGGGAATTCTAAAATGAAAATAAGGAGTAATAAAACAGCGAATTAATTTTTGGGTTGTATTAGTTGACGTGACACGTAAACCAAACCAACTCCAAAGTTGAATAAACGCGTCCTCTCTATTCCCACTGATAGTGGGGGGACCTTTTGCCGATTCCAACTGAACTTTGTGCCATATCGGAATCAAGGAGGACATTGCATTCATTTGGATTTTTATAGCGGTGAATCTGATCATGACACGAGGATATAAGGTTATGGGTTTGATATATATCTTTTTTATATTTATTATCATTTATAGAATTTATTAGGTGAATCTTATATAACATTTGATATAAATTGGATTAATGTTATTCACGTTTTATGTCCCTACAGACATTCATATAAGGAATAATATGTTTAATCTTATATTTATAATCAATAGGAGTTCATTCAGTAGTGAATCTTTTTTCCTAAGAATCATATTAGCATTAAGTTTGACATCTTTTAAGAGCATTAGAAAACATCTTTTAAATTTCGTCCAATGTTTTTTTTTTTTTTTTTGGGATAAATCGTGCAATGTTTGTACTGTTGAAAGGAGTGATGAAATGCAGAATTTAGTTGGACTTTAGCTAGAAAAAAGAGCATTTTGAATATTATTTATTGTTTGTATCTTTTTTGAAGTGAGGTTGATTTCTGAATTAGATCATAAAAGATTTATGAAAAAAGTTGAAGCCCTCACAATACTTATTTTCTCCATTAAAAGGTTTGGAGTTCGAATTATTTTCAAATGGAATCAAGTTCCAAACCACTATCATTTTGATCAACAGTTGTTGAAGCCATAAATGTTTTCGCAAAACGCCTCTGCGACGATTTCTTTGCCTATGTTCAACGACTCATAACTGATACCACATGAACAAGATTTGCTACGATTTGCCTATGCTACGATTTCTTCATTTCTTGAACCGAAGTGACAATTCCACTGCTAACACGCAACCATTCCCACCACTTACAGCCAAACCAACCCCAATCAATCAGAAATGCTACGGATATTCATCTGACACACTCTCGTTTAAAGTATCTATTTTTTTTATCTGAGAGAAAATTATATTATTTTTATCCCAAAATAATTATATCGTTTTGTCGTTTTTTTTCGTCTTAAATTATTTATAATTTTTTTTATTTTTAAAAAATATATTGTGGTTAGGAATTAAAGAAAATGAGAAGAGAAAGATTGTATGATTGAGAATTAGAGTTGAGAAAAAAAAATAAATCTAAATTTAAGTGCATAAAATAAATGTTACAATAATTTTGAAACGAAGAGAATACATAAATATCTTAAACTATCCGTGTTCGGCATATTAGTCATTCAAAATTTTATAATAGACACTTAATTCTTTAAATTTTTAAAAAATCTTAATTTTTGACATATGACTTTCTTACAAATAAATATTTTTTGGATGTAAAACCCCTTCGAGAAAACATATGTGTCTATTTTTAAAATTGAAGGGTTATATATCAAAACCCAAAACTTCAAAAAATTTAAGTGCTATTTTCTATTTTTTTTTTTTTGATAAATCTTTACATCAATAATAAATACTAGTACCTCATTTCAATGAAGATTTTTTTTTTTGAAAAGCCAAATTATTTATTTGTGAGAAAAAAAATACCTGGACAGGGAACTATCGAATCGAACTGAACCGAAAAAATCAATTTGACGATAAATTCGATTTTCGATAATTTGATTTTTGATTTTTCTCTTTTTATTAGAAATTTGGTTTAGGTTTCGTTTTGGATTTCAAAAAATTCGATAATTCGGTTAACCGAATTAATCAAAATTATATTTTTTTTCTTGTTTTATTTTTTATTATTCATCTTTATAACTTTTTATATATTGGTTTATTTAACAAAAATGTTTACTTATTATACGAAAAATTCTATTATTCTCTAGATAAAGCATTTATAACTTAGTTTTCATTTTTTTTCCTTTGAAACTCTTTTGAAAAATATTTTTTTATCATAAAAAATGTTATTTTTTAACCCTTTAAAAATTCGATAAAAAAACGAAATCAAATCGAAACCAAAATTGATATAATTCGGTTCGGGTTCGGTTTCCAATTTTCAAAAAATTGAATTAAATTCGGTTAATCAAAACAAAAAAAATCATTTTTTATCAAATTATCATCCCTAAATTATTAATTGATCTTCCAGGACGTACATCCTCTTCATAATTGTGATATTTTGAATAATGAGATTAATTTATTATTGATTTTTCATATTACATTTTATTTGTTTCAAACAATCAAACACCATAGAAATAGTGAAAAAATGCACCTAATGTTTCTCGTTTGAAAATAATACGCGAACCATTGCATTTACTAGCATTTATCATCATATAACAAGGAATAAAAACACATATATTTTTTCTATTTTTAAATCCTATCTATAACGAATTTTTTAGATTATTATTATTATTTGGTGTACTCCTGGTATTTGTCATCATATATATCCCCCAAACCAAAACCCATCGCCGAAAAATCACCTTTATTGCATTATCACACACGTCACGCGCACCGCACACCTAATCCTCCCCCCTCTTTCAACGTCTATTTCCCCTTCGCCGCCTCGTCATCATTCCGCACAAACCAAACCCAGCAAACTCCCCCCAAAACGACACCGTTTCATCTCATCACCCAAAAAACCCCAAACCACACACGATCACACACGCAAAATCTCCCTTCATCGAATCCGATGGCAGCGAATGAATCGGAGACGATCGTGAACTCCGGGGCCGGCGGTGGCGGTGGCGGTGGCGGTGGCGGTGGAGGAAGAGGGATTGCGATGTGTTTTCCGGCGAACGATGATGTGGATGATGTGAATTTGTTGTCGTCGCCGGTGAGGATGCCGAGGAGGCTGCGGCGAAGATTGATGATGTCGGAGGCGGCGAGGAGTCCGGTTACTGGTGAGGAGATCGAGGCGAAATTGAGGGACGCTGATCTTCGTCGTCAGGTATTGGGATTGTGATTAGTGTGTGGTTTGCTGGTTTAGGGTTTGAGCGTGTGTGGTGAGTTTGATTTGGGGATTTAGGGTTTTCGTGGTGGAGGAAATGGATTGAAGTGGTTTTGGTGGTTGTGGATTGGATTTGAGTGTTTGTGTGAGTCATTGTTCTGTTTGTTTGTTGTGACGCAGCAATTCTATGAGTTTTTGGCGAGTAAGGCGAGGCCGAAGCCGAGGAGTCCGACGTGGTCCTCGTCTCCGCCCGAGGAGGAACTTAGCCGGAGGATCGAAGCCAGGCTCAACGCTGCTGAGCAGAAACGGTGAGTTTATTGGTTTGATTGTGTTCTTTGGCTACTTGGAGATTTCAAGATTGCGTGAGAATGAGTTTTTTGGGACCAGAAAGTGAAGTGAAGGTTTAGGCTTCGCGGTGGTAGTTGTTATGATGGCCAGAATCGCCAAATTTGGGGAATTGAATTGATTGTTTTACACTTATTCCATTCATCTACATCATTTCTGTGGTTGTCATGGGCTATTTGTCTTCTTTACTTATCTTGATTTTCATTCTTCGTCACAATCTTAACATGGGTCCGTCGATTAATTGTATGGAATATGCATATATCTCTTGCTTCTTGGTGCTTGATGGATATACTTCGGTCGGGGCTGTGTTTATTGTTTTTTACGTATGAGGGATTCTGTGAAATCAAACACCAGTTGCGTGGTTGTGATTCATATTTCAGCAGATTGGTGAAGCACGAAAGACGTATGCAATTTGCTGTACTCTCTTTGCATACGTGGGACAGTAGGAACTAGAAAAGGGTTTTGTACTGGAATCAAATTCCTCACTTTCCTTCGCACTCTGGTGGTTGCAGGAGGGTTCGATTATTTGTTGAAAAGGACTATTGTCTTTAATTTGAAATTCACAGTTCACAACTCTGGTGTTTGAAATGGTTATTTCGGGCTCTACTACCATGCCTTCCATGGTTTCATCTTTTTTCGTTTCTTCTTTTTTATCCGTTTAGTTTTTCTTTACTTTTCTTTTCTTTTCTTTTTGTAGACGAGGGAAATGATAAAGTTATGGGTGGTGTCGTGGTGGTGGTGGTTGGGGGGAGGGGGCCTTCTATGATTCTTAGTACAGTTTGTTTTTTCATGTATATTGATAGTTCATACTATGATGTTTTCAGGATAGGCATCCTCGCAAAGGCTCAGATGCGTTTGGCTAGGTTGGATGAACAACGTCAAGCAGCGAAAAGTGGGGTTGAACTTCGGTTTGAGCAGGAGAGAGGCCAACTGCAGGTGAAGGTGGTATCAAGGGTGCAACAAGCAGAGGCAAATCGACTGCACTTGCTTAAAACTCGTAGACAACTGAGAGCTGCGCGGAAAGAACGTATTGCTCAGTCTTTGACTCGAAAGATCATACAGGAGAGTAAATACAAGGAGTGTGTGCGAAGCGCTATTCATCAGAAACGTGTTGCTGCAGAGAGGAAAAGAATAGGCCTGTTGGAGGCAGAAAGATCAAAAGCGCATGCAAGGTTAATGCGTGTGCAGCGAGCTGCTAATTCGGTCTACACCCAGCGGGAAATGGAGAGAATGAGAAAAAAAGGACAGTTAGAAGATAGACTCCAAAGGGTATGCTATACACATTGAACCTGCTTTATATTTGATTATGCGATTATGCCATTATGCGTTAACTAGTCTCTATCTGTCAGTGCAGTAATGCACGAGACCCAAAAAGAAAAAAAGGAAAGGGAAAAAAGAAAAGAAAAGGAGAATCATAAAAAAAATCTAATTTGCGTACAATGTATGAGGAAATCAATCCTTAATTTACCAAACATTATAAATATATCCTGACATTGAATCTTGTACGTTTAATAAGATTTTTTTTCAATAATTCTTCTTGTGAACATATAATCTTTTTCACATTCAATCCAGGTCCGTTGTTTATCCAGTAATGTTTAAATAGAAAAAGATGGGTTTTTTTCTTTTTACTCTGAAATTTTCTGTATACTCCATAAGGTATCTTTTGTCATGATATTTTTGTTTTACTTTAATTGATAATCATAATTTTGATTAACTTTTACTTCAAGTTTATTAGTTTAATATTGCTCATTCTATTGCAATCAAATGATCAAGAATATTTATTGAATTAAATATTTTCGTTTAATTCAGGCAATGTTTACATTAATTTTTTTTAAGTCACTTTGTTTTATAAATCTTTTACTTCAACCGTTCGATGCAACCCTGGACGGTCGCAATTTAAAATCTCGAGTCGAACACAGACTCGTACATATATTATAATAATAGTTCAGGTATACATATGATTTTATCCGTACTTCCTCCTGATCTGAGGTTCTTTGTGTACAGGCTAGGAGGCAAAGGGCGGAGTACATTAGACAGAGAAAGGGATCACAGGGTTCGCAGGGTTCATCATCTGCAAATATGAAATTGATGAACAAGGAAGCTGATCTCTTTGCAAGAAAATTGGCAAGGTATTGGTTACTTTCATATTCATACTACTATGCATACATGTTTGACATATTTTGCCTTCTGCTTCAAGTTGCATCTTGATTCTTTTATCTATCCCTTGCTTCATCTGGAGTTGAAGCACCATCTGGATTTCTGTATGGACTTTCAGTTATTCCTTCCCATGTGTTCCTGACCTTGCAGTTTTTTTAGGTGCTGGAGGCAGTTTGTGAAGTTTAAGGGGACTACATATTCGTTAGCAAAAGCTTACGAGGCTTTGAATATCAATGAAAAATCAGTGCTGTCGATGCCATTTGAGCAACTTGCTAGACGAATTGAATCTGAAGCTACGATAAGGACAGTGAAATCTCTGCTGGATCGATTTGAGACCCGTCTTTCAGTTGAACAAACCAGTCAAAGTGGTAATTTATCTGGATTGGAGAACATTGATCATCTGCTCAAGCGTGTTGGTACCCCTAAGAGAAGGGGTGTCACTAAGCTTTCAAGCAGGAGTAGTGGCGCAAAGAAGGCAGCACCTATTGGAAAGGGAACAAAGAGCAAACACAGAGTATCTAGGTATCCAGTAAGGATTGTGCTTTGTGCCTATATGATATTGGGGCATCCAGATGCTGTTCTCAGTGGAAAAGGGGAGCATGAGCATGCTCTAGCTGAATCTGCTGTGAAGTTTATCCAGGAGCTTGAAGAATTGATAAAAGTTGTTCTTCAAAACCAGATTACAACTTCGCATCGTGGAAATCCTGTCGTCCGTGATCATTCAGTCACCTTCAAATGTCAATTGGAAGCATTTGACAAAGCATGGTGCTCATATTTGTATCACTTTGTGGTTTGGAAAGTAAAGGATGCTAGAT
Source organism: Drosera spatulata (assembly GCA_035668315.1). Classification (NCBI taxonomy): domain Eukaryota; kingdom Viridiplantae; phylum Streptophyta; class Magnoliopsida; order Caryophyllales; family Droseraceae; genus Drosera; species Drosera spatulata. The sequence goes on along the minus strand of JAOVYX010015968.1, from coordinate 17,835 downwards.
CGTTGGAAGAGGACTTGGTGAGAGCTGCGTGCCAATTGGAGCTCTCTATGATGCGTACATGTAAATTAACTCCCGAGGGAGTTCAAGGTGATCTTACTCATGACATGAAGGCAATCCAGAAGCAGGTACGGGACTATGGAAAAATTAGGCATCGAAACAAAATGGTCAATATTTTCTGTTTTCCTCTATTAATGGGCTAATGGTTGTAATTATCTGCTGATGGTTGTTGTGAATTGATGTGAAAAATTCCAGGTTGTAGATGATCATAACCTTCTGAAAGCAAAAGTGCAGCATCTGAGCGGCGAGGCTGGGATTGAGCGTTTGGAGCATGCTCTGTCTGATGCCCGTTCCAATTTCTTTGCGGCTAAGGACAATGGTAGTCCATCCACACCGCCTATGGCTCATATTGTTTCTCCAAGTCTCTCAGGCTCCGAAAATGGCACTCCTGTTTCCACATCTGATAACCTTAGACATCAGACCAATGAAAGTGGTCAGTTGGGTCGTGTGGCTCGGTCATTGTTCAAGGAAGATATTGTAGAGGAAAAAGATGATTCTTCTTCCACAAGCACAGAAGAGGGTCAGAAGAACAGGGATTCTGCAGTTGTCTCAGAGAATGAACTTCTGGTTAATGAGATCGTCCATGGACATCACAATATTTTAGCCAACAGACTTGTGGATGAAGAACATGACAGTCTTAAGGTGTTTATCTATTTTTCATTCGTGCGACATCCCTTAAGAATTATTTTTCTAATATGGTGCTCATATGGTTGCTTTTTCTTTGTTTGTAATCAGGAAAGGGTGAAAGAAACCATGGAAAATGCATTTTGGGATGGGATCATGGACTCAGTCAGCGGTGAGCAGCCTGATTTTAGCTGGGTTCTTAAGCTAATAACAGAAGTCAGAGACGAGCTGTGTGAAATATCTCCAAGCAACTGGAAACAGGATATTGTTGATGCAGTTGATCTAGATATTCTCTCACAGGTACCTTTTAAGCACAAGGCTGCAGAGCCCCAAACATCGTGGTTGTCATCTAATCTAAAGATTATTTATCATTGATGACTGTTGCTGCCTTCATAGGTGCTGACTACTGGAGTACTAGACACAGCTTATCTTGGGAAAGTCTTCGCGTTTGTTTTGGTCACGTTACAAAAGCTCTCTGCTTCAGCAAATGAAGCAGAGATGAAGGCCACACATCAGACCTTGTTGGAAGAGCTTGCAGGAATCTCTCAATCGACTGACAGTTCTTTCTTTGCTAGAGCTCTGATTAAGGGTCTTCATTATGTTCTTCATCAGATTCAGGTGCATAACTTCTACCATTTTTTTTTTGGCCTTTATGATCTCCGTTATGAGAGCATTCCTGGTGGTTGGATTTTTATCTAGGATTTTGATTGTTTAGTATAACATCAAAGGTCCTGCTGCTATGCCCAAGCAACAATAATTTAGCTATGTTGTAGCAAAACGGCTTTTGATTGGGCAGCAGCACTAGTAGTAGGCAGTTATTGCTCTGGTGGAATTTGTGCCGCCAACCATACAATCAAGTGTTTACACCATTGGACCTCCCAGTTCTGTGTTAGTCTGCTGGTTCTTTTCATTGATGTTAATCACAAATCCGTATGTGGTTGTGCTTGCCAACAGATACTCAAAATAGAGATCAGCAAAGCCCGCATTGGATTCATGGAGCCCTTGATCAAGGGGCCTGCTGGTTTTGACTATCTGCAGAATGCATTCTCTGGGCACTATGGGCCTCCAGCTGATGCTGCGTCCTCCTTGCCTTTGACTTCATCGTGGCTTTCCTCTTCAAAAACTGAAGCAGAAGCAGAGTGGAGAGAGTATAAGGAGTCTGTGTCCTGCTTGGAACTTCATCCTCAGGGGCTTCCTCCTGTTACTCTTCGCACTGGAGGCAGTGTTTCAAGAATAACCATGCATTCTCCGGCATTGTTTCGGCCAGGTGAGTGAAGGATTATGAAATCTGAATGTATTTGAAATTTGGTCTTCGGTTTTCGGCTTATCACCTATGTGCTGAACTGAGAGTATTTCAGGTAAAGAGGAACCGGAATGCAAAGGAGAAAGGACAGATCTCTTGTTGAGGCTTGGCTTACTGAAGTTGGTCAGTCATATAGAGGGGCTCAAACCTGAGACCTTGCCAGAAACTCTAAAGCTTAATTTATACAGGCTGCGAGACGTACAATGCCAAGTGCAGAGGATAATTGTCGTTTCGACCAGGTTGGTGAATTACAACATTTATTTGTGAAATTTTGCTTATTTAAGCCTGACTGACTGGTTCACTTCAGCATTTTTCTTACATATTGGGTCAAAATCCTTGGTCCTTGATTGCAATCTTCAAGTGCCCCTCTTCTTATTTTTCCTTTGTATCCATTGTCTTCTGTTGCAGCATGTTGGTCCTCCGACAAACCCTAGTGACCGAGAAGCTAGTGAGCGATCCATCAACCCTGGAAAGCATAGTGTCACAGTCCACCAAACGGCTCTCGGAGTTGGTTGAGAAATATGCTGACATTGGTTTACCTGAGATTGTTGAAGCCATCACCGAGCTCCCTGAGAGCAACGATTTGGTTGTGAGCTTGGAGAAGCTCCGAGCAAAAAAGGAAGTGGTTGCTAGCATGATAGCCAAGAGCCTGAGGCCAGGAGATGCGATATTCACATGCGTCTCTCGTGCCATTTACTTGGCAATGAGAGGGGCCGTTCTCGGGGGAACTGGGAGCAAAGGTAGGCAGTTGGTTGAGATAGCTCTCAGACGCATCGGGGCAGCTCTCCTTATTGAAAAGGTTATGGACGCTGCTCGAGTGTTGGTTGTCGTGGCGACTGTTTCACGCCGTGTACATGGAGCATGGTATGAAAACCTGCTCAAGGACGAGTAATATATGATGGATATTGATGGGAAATCACAGGAATTGCTGGATCCGTGGCCGCTGTAAATATATAGTTGTAGGTAGTGTCTAGTGGTGTGTAAAGGGGGTACATTGTTTAGCAGGAGCTCATGTAACATACATATAGTCTGGTGAAACTGTAAATATTTTTTCTTTTTTTGTGAATAAATAAATCCTCGACTATGAAATAAAGCATGCTATTGGGTTCCCGATTGTCTATACTGGTTTTGGTATACCGGCTGCCCAAACATCTACATTGTTAATATTATTGGCTGTCACGTCATAGAAAGAAATTATAATGTCCATTGCCAATCCTCTTTATCATGAATTGTTTTTCATGACCAACATTAGTTTTTTTTGATATGTTTTGATCTCGCTTGTATTATTATAAGGATTATTTTTATCATCTTGCTGCATATCGTAACAACGATAACGTCACATGTCACATATACATTGACGTTAAATCATAGAACGTTACAGAAGTTCTCTCATATGAAGTACAAATTCTAGTGTGCAGACCTTCGCGAGCAATATTGATATACCATAGTCCCCTAGTGCAAGTAGTCACACAAACGAATCCTTGATTGGTTTCTTCCTGGCTGCGACATATGGTTCCTGACGTCAATCATATACGATCATACTTGCTCAACTCGTAGCATCCTAAACATGCTACAAAAAAGAATGGCGCGAAAAGGACTCTACTTCGAATTATATCTATACAACAGGATCATCCTCTTCAGCCAACTTCCTCTCCGTTAACAATGTACCCATCCTTGGACTTCATCATCCACCATGGCGTGAAACGAGCACAGAACGGTATATGTTGGCAACATGAACGGCGCAGATAAGCAAAATAAAGGCGTCGTCCAGCAAACCAATGAATCCAACTACGCCTGTGAAAAAGGAGCAACATTGATCACTCTCGGTAACGATTTGTTTATGTTACAAAGCGAGGAAGAGTCGACAAATACAATACACATACCTTCAGGAATGATGTCTACTGGAGAAAGAAAGTAGATTGCACTCAAAGCCATCTGAAACAAGGGAAAAAACAGGAGAATAAGCTTGTTTTCTGTTGCATACTTGCATTGGAATAAACCTCCATCGCATGACTGGGTTAAGAAAGTCCTCACTTAACTGCCAAGTATACACGAAACCTGATAAACAGAGGAAGAGTTCGTTGCGGATCCCTCAGATCACGCATCAATCTCCCCAGAAGAAATGGAAGGTCTCGCAGTTTCTGCAAGGAGAAGGAAAGCATCTTCGTAGAATTCATGACATACCTTATAAACTTGTTACTGACAAACTAGCATAGTATATTTTTTTATAGATCGCGGATGCTCAACAGCCACAAAGAAGTAAAAAGGAACCAGACAGTCTCCAGAAATTTGATACTAATAACAAGTCGACGGTCCTTTGGTAATTTACCACGTGATTTTGGTAAAGTCAGGTTCCTCAATGGATACTAAAGTTCTATGGGCAATGTTCAAGCAGGTTTCGATATGAGTCTTGGAGGAAAAACATCCAAAGTTACCTGAATGATTCCACTTGAACCACCACCAAATGCATGATTATAACCTTCCAGCTGTTGTAATACACGGCCAACCCCTGGGGTGTGGCGTCGCCACAGGGAGGCTTCAGTCGGTATCAGTAAACCAATGGGACGACGACATAGAGGGCACCTGCATGGCTGCAGAGCTGATCCATAATGCCATGCTTGTAGAATGCAATCCCCTGAGAATGCAATAAATCATTAAAACATACATCGACCTTTGCAAATAATTTGTTCATTTCTCAAACACCAACAGCTCACAAAATGATTAACTGTTCCTGGTCATATTTGAAGACTTTACACCAAGTTTACGTAAACCTTTCATGCTGTATTAGATTAAGAATAACCGCTGCTTGATTTATGGAGGAATCAGCTTAATAGCAGAATCTCCATCCTACAGCGTGCAGCAGTAGCACTTATAGCCCTGATGCTCATTTCTCACGAATGTCAGAGGTTAGCCAATCAATCACTTGAAATTCAAAGCGATAACTGTCCTGGAAATTATCATGCATCGAATCTAGAAGCCATGAAAAGCATCCAACAGCAATCCCCTAGTATTTTTTTTCCCAGAGGCAGCTCAACCACAGCCAAGGGTGTGAGGCGGTTCTCCACTCTAACGTCATGCGGAGCACTACAAGTTTAGAGAATTTAAGAGAAGACCAAGCTGCTGGAAGCCAACATGAAGAGATTCATTTATGTGAAAGGTTGGTCATACCCTCGTAGAAACCCATAGGATCTGTCTGACCCAAATGTCATAATTGAACCATAATCCACCTGAAACTATCAAGCGTGCCCATGACAAACGCTCCTACGACAAACGTACAAGGCAACTATTCCTTCATCTCACAACCCCTTACAATCTAAGCAAAACCATGCCCTTCCAATCTCATGTTTCCTCCTTTTGAAGCCAATTGAACTCTCTCATCTACATCAGAATCTAGTGTTTCAATGGCACGCCTTCATTTTCCGTCCAAATATTCACCCAGGGTTACCATAACCTCAATTACGATACGGCACAAGAGAAACAAACTAGACATGCACATTATGTAGCGAACCCCGTTTCATATGATTACCGCTCGGCATATTCTTCTAATCGAAAAACAGATACGAAATGCCTCGAACACGCCTCGTTCCGAGAGAAACAAACGTCCTCACCGCGTAAATCAAAGCAACATATATAGCCGCAATCAATTACTCAACCAAATCCCCAACCATACATCAATCCTATCTCAATACAGCCACAACACCATCACCATTTCACCCTAACATCCTAGAAATCATCACCGCCAACCGCAATCACATTCTCATCCCAAATACACGATCACAATCAATTCACAATTCATTTGAAAAAATCACAGATCACAGCAACAAATCAGACACACAAAATCTAGGATGTTGATCAAGAAATGGCGAGATCTGTTGATCACAAACCGCAGAACCAGTGAGAGCAATTGGCCTGACAAGGCACGGTGAATTCGGAGTGACATATCGAGCACACCTCTCCCTCCGGTGGTCCGTCCCTCGCCATCGCCGCCGCCTCTCTTCCTCTTCCTCCTCCGCCGCCGTCGCCGCCGCCTCTGCCGCCGTCGAGGGTTTCGCGTCGGGTGAAGATGAAGCCGTCGACTTCGTCTCCTTCGATTCCTTCCTCGTGCTGTATTTCAGGTTCGATTTCCATTTTTTGATGTAGTTTACGCGGAAAGAGAATTTGTTATCTAGTACGACACAAGTTCATAGTTGATGCATCAAACTTCACGGCTTTCAGACTTGGGTTACGGGCTGGCCCGACTGGCCTGATAAATATTTGCTCCATACGTATACATGAATGTTAGCGACTCTCATTTGTGTCCGATCGTTGATGAACATGTCTATTTTGTTTAACTGTGACTTTTTTTTATTTTATAATTAATTTATATTAATATAATTAAACTATCCTGTCATCTTTTTCCTCTATTTTTCTCATCATTTTTCGTAAATCTTACTTGCACCCCACTATCGTCAAAAAATATTTTTTTCATTAAATTTCATATAAATTCAACACATATATAAAACTGTGTGTCGGATCAAACGATTGCAATTAAAATAAGACGGGGGAGTAATATGTAAGTTGGATTATTTTTAATATTTTACAATAAATTTGAAAAAAAAATTTGGTTTTCTTACGGACTATTCGTAACTCAAAAAAAAAATTATTGTCTGCGTGGACAAACGATGCAATCAATATGGGATGGAGATGATACTACAATACCTGGGGCGATGGAATAAGTTTGACCAGATTCATAAGACGATCAACATTTGTTATAATATTTAATGGAACATGTTATATCCTGTGACAAGCATAGGTGTTGTATGTTGAGTTAATTTACCTCCAACATGAGTCATTGACTCGTGCAAGAATCATCTTCCCATTACGTGATCTAAATTACCAATCAATGAATGAACACATGACTAAAATGTAAATGTGTAATCTTTCGTGTCAATCCCTCGAAGGTACATTCCTTGTTGGAAATGTATAGGATTTGATGTTATTTTAAATTTAAATCACTCATCAGTTTCTTTTTTTCCCCAAAATAATGATCAAAATCAACATTCTAACAGCATAGGATCTAAATCCCAATCTTTTTAACATCATGAGTATAACGAAAGTATCTGAACCCATGGATTAACGACTACATTGAGCAATTGACAGGTCAGAGCAAATGTCTAGCCAACCAAAATGAATGACCAGGGGCTCCCAAACCAAAAGGTCCCTTCCTGATTTTTATCAAAGAAAAAAAAAAAAAGGTCCCTTCCTGATATTTGTGCACTCTCATCATCCCATTAGCTCAACAAACAAAACTGATGTACCAAGCTTCAGCCTTCGCTGTCATGAAATCCAATCCAATAACCAGCAAGTCAGCCCTCTTCACCGGAGCGCCGCCACGCCTCTCTCCAACACCGCTTTGTTCACCGCCCCGCCATCGTCGGCCACCTCCCATACCTCATGTAAGTACCCTTTTTTTCTTGAGAACTGAATTGCCCCTGTGAAGTTTTATTGATTACAGTTCAGTGTTACATTGTGTATGGTTTTCACTCTGAAACTTCAGTTTGTGCGCAGAGAAGTTTCCATTTATCGTCGAGGTTCGTGAAAGCGAGGGACGCCAAAGCGTCCTATGGCAAAACAGAAGTCGAAGATGAGCTGAATGAGGAAGCCTGTGAGCTGGTGAATGGAGCGGAGCTCACGATAGGAGAAGGAGATGATGCTGTCAATGCTCATCTCTTCAAGGCTGTCAAGAACAATAACGGGACCGGCATCATACTCCTGTCGGATATCTTTGGTTTCGAGGATTCGTTCACTCGTGACTTTGCTTATCGTGTCGCCTGCAACGGGTTCAAGTTAGGTATCCGATGTTATGGGTCATTTGGAAATATCAAATATTGGATGATGCATTGATCATTCTGCTGGTGTTTGATGTAGTGTTCTTGTACCAGACCTCTTTCGTGGTGATCCATGGGCGAGGGAGAAACCGAGAGAGCTCTTTGGAGAATGGCTGGCTCTGCAGGATTCTTCCAGGGTAGCGAAAGACATTAATATATCTACGAAGTGGATGACGGATGAACTCGTTGCTGCAGGGATCTCGAAGAAGCTTGGCCTGATCGGGTTCTCCTTTGGAGGCGCCCGTGTAGTGGAAGTCCTAGCAAGAGATGAAACTTCACGCTTTGCTACCGGAGTTTCCTTCTATGGGACAAGGATGGACACATCGCATGCTGCCAATGTGAAGGTACCGATACTGTTTGTGGCAGGCGATGAAGACCCACTTTGTCCAAGTGATATATTGAAGAAATTTGAGGAAGTGATTGGCAGGGGGTCGAAGGCCGTTATATTCAAGGGCAGAGGCCATGGATTCGCCCATAGGCCGGAGACTCCAGAAGATGACGCTGATGCGGAACAGGCTTTCTCGATGATGAGGAATTGGTTTTACGAGAAGCTTGCTGTAGGTGAAGAAGTGCCTGCGAGTTAAGAAGGATTCCTCCCTGTAACCTCATGAAATGACATTCTCAATGTTGCTGTTTGAAGGTGTTGGAAAGTTTTGTTGTACAAATTACAGACCTTGTTGATCTATCCCAGCTGAACCCTTGGTAATGTATTCGGTGCTGCTTCACCATGTTGCCAATTTCGACATCGGCACAAACGATCAGCAGAATGATATGCTCATCAAACATATCGACCTGGAAACTCAAAACAAAGTAGCATTTCCGTAAACTGGAGAAAAATACGCCCCAAAACATGGCTTTGATAGAGAATTATTTTTGCTTGCTCCTCTCATCTAAAGCTAGAATGCCTCTTTCTGAGTCGAATTACTGAACAAAAGGCAATGAATTTCATGAGCACTTCACATTACAGTGGGTGAAGTATCAATATTTATCCAAACAACTCTCACATAACACATAGAAAGAGCCACTTCAAGTAAATAAAAACATGAACAAAGAAGCTCCGAAGGTCTCTCTTCCCGTCGGCTTCCAAATTTGCTCATTCATCCTGCTAAGAAAAATGGAATAGAAAAGATTCACTCACTATAGCCGTTCAAAGGATGCTGACCAAAAGCATTCCAAACAATGCAGTAACACCAAGAAAAGAAAGGAACATCATTTGCAAGCAACACGACATGCAAATAGATGGTAAGCACTCTGAATAAGAGGAACTTATGGAACTGCTTTTCCCTTATTCTCCTTCAATGACTTGCATCTGTCTTTGCAGACTGATCAGATACACATTATCATGGAGAAACTTATCGGACGTGCAATGCAATGAATCTAAGAGGCTCCTTCTCTTCCATCCATAACATCCCATTCTTCTGAAAGAGGGAGAAAGGGTTAGGAGAGGGTTAGGAGAGGGTTGGTTGGAAGCAAACAACTCCTATGAGCTCGAATGGGCATTATTGCATAGGCCCTCGTCACAGCTGCGTCGTTCAAATGTCTAATGATTGTGCAAATTTAAAACTGGTAGTTAAAGTGAAAATAAACCAGAACATGTAATTATAAGATCACAGATGAAGCTATTAAGACAATTTAGGTTCTTCCCACACCCTAAACTAGATCCCAATGAGTAATAATGCAACCAGCTCGATGGCCCATCTTCGTAAAAATGAGCATACTCCATTTTCCATTACAACTAGCAAATCCACATATTGTCCAATCATAAGATGTTCATCCTCCAAATCTAATCCAACAAGTAGCTTTTCACTTCATAAACCAAAAATTCCTAGAAATCTCTCAATCAAAACAAAATATTTGATCATAATATGTCTGGGGGGATACAAATCAAAGTTTTCAGATCAAACTTTTATCAAGAGATTTTGTAAGCAGTTAAACAAAAACACTAAATAGTAGACTTACCTGAGATACCTGAGGCTCAGCAACTTTAGGAGGTGGGGGGCTGGATGCAGGCTTCTCAAATAGACGGGAGCAATCTGAGTAAGCAGACCCAATACCTATTCCTGCTCCTAAAGCTACAGTTGCCCACCGAGACACCGAACTTCCTGGCAAAGGAGACACAGAATCAAAGATTCCGACATCAGCACCTAGCAATGAGGATTCAAATATTTTGGATAAAATATTGCAAGTTAGAGCGAAAATAATATGACGAAGTTGTTAGTAGCATCATAATATCTACACAACAACATGAACTCCACTCCGAGATGCTCATTAAGTCACCCAGTGGAATTCTTCGGAAACAAAGTCTTGGAAATCAGTAACGTATAAAATTCACACTTACAACACTTAACAGCATTCCATTTACAAGCTGCACCACTACTAACTCTAGCACCCAAACCACTCCAAGTCGACTGACTGGGGCTAACACTCCCTCAAAAAAGAAGACATTTCGGTCAATCTCTTCCATTCGTATAAAACGCCTTCCAATCTCTCTGGCTCAAAATGTATGATTCTTACCGATTATATTCATGTCTTTAAAGAAGATAGGTGCAAAGTATGTCAAAAAAACCAAATGAAAAGCTTCTTACGACCATAGAAAGCATCCCATTTCTTCGACACCCACCTAGATATGCACCCAGAACAATCCCAATGATGAGCCAAGCAGAACAGAACAACAAACAAACCAAGCCAGACAATTACGTCAGAGAGGTCACCCATCTTACCATCACTCTCCTTTAAAACGCCTAACTGCTAAGTTCTGATGGGATCTGATGCACTAGTGCTGATAAGGTTACACTCCAATCACATCATTGCATCATTATATCAAACAACACAGCAAAACAACACACACTGAGACGCGAAACCCAAAATCGCACCTCAAAGATAAACGATAAGCTTACGATTAGAACTCGTACAAAACAAATTGTCGCAACCACACATCGATTCACAATACCAACCATCCAAATCAAACGACCATCGAAAAAATCAACAAATAGTGGCAAAGGGAGAAAACTGACGAAAGAGGAGGAGGCCGGCGAAGGAACCGGCGAGTGACGAGTAGACGACGCGGCGGAGAGACAGATCGATGCACGCGTCCCATTTCGCGTTCAAATCGTACTCTCCCGCCGCTGCCGAGGGTGGCGCCGCTGTGATTGCTTCGTTCTCCGCCATTGAAATTGATTCGAGTTCGGAGATTTTGATTCGTTACTCGTCGCCGATCAAAAACCCTTATTCGAAGAAACACGAATCACCACCAGTGGCAGATGCCTGCAATGTCCCTCTACGATTGTTTTGGGCCGTGATTTGGGCTTTCTTGGCCTGCTCAATTATGCTCAGTGATGCCATGAGAAAAATATATATATTATATTTGTAATATTTTTTATTAATTTTAATTTATTTATAATATTTTTTATTTTATAATAAATTTATATTAATATAATTAAATTATTATTGTTTTATCATTTTCTAAATCTTACCAACATCCCATTAACACAAAAAAAATACTCTTTCTACATCAAACTTTATAAAAATTCAATATACTTATAAAATTATGTATGGAATTAAACGATTATAATTAAAATAAAATAGAGGGAGTATTCCACATCTCCATCTTTACTTGATTATTAATTTCATCAGAACAACATTTCGTTGATAATTATAATACAAAAAATAATGAAACAGAGAATTCAACCATTATGAATTGTCTTAAGCTAAATAGTTAGGAAGGATTTTTGGAGATATAGTTTGGAAATATTAATTTGTTATTGTAATAATAAAATTCGTATGTTGAATATTGTAATATCCTTTAAAACACCATATCCTTTACGCCGACAACCGAATAGCTTTTTTATCCAAAACATAATAAATCATAAATATATTATTATAAATGCGTATCGAAACCAACAATATCTATTTATTAAACTACTTGGATCCCGAGACGCATCCATCCGGGACAATCTCCATGATACTAATCTATAGCCGTCGTATTTTCAACAACTGTTGAATTACTACTCAAATGTCATTCCACAAAAGCTTGATATACCATATGAACAACCAATTTACAAGCACACAAATAAAAATACAAAGTGATCAACATATATAACTTGTAGCTCAGCAAAACTATAGCGGCAGATTTAGGCAAAGAAAAACGACGAAAGGACCATATGGATCTTATTACACGCAAACAGAATTATGTAGCTCAGCCGGAAGACTTAATCTTGGATCTGTATAAGAACTTCTTCCTCTTGGAACTTTGATTATCAATTGATAGCACGACCTTGCCAGCTCCGTGATCCTGAAGTTATCATTGACTATGGAATCATCTGCGGGAATGAGCTTTTTTGGCTTTGATATGAGGACTGTCACGCCTGAACATTCATTAGGCATGATGATAAATGCAAGACAAACTGAGTTGAAATGCTATTACTCATTCATATCAATATGAACATTTAAATACAGTGAAATGAAGATTTGATCTCCCATAATCATGCTAACCAAAAGATAAGTGTCCGTTTGTATGATACTAACCAAAACTGAGAATATAACAAGGGAAAGTACATAATTAAAAATTTACAATGGAAACTAAGATGTCCATATCTGACTTGCTGATATCGTGACACATGATGACACGTGAATTATATTATTATAACCCATAATCCACGTAAATCTTTATAAATCCAAATCAAATACGTTCAAATTTAATATACATTTAATATCGTACAGCTATTTCAATACAGTCGGTAGGGTCAACCATATACACCAATCAAAACCTCATTAAAATTTCCTATAATCTCAAGAGCTTCCAATACATATTTGATCGTCCTTAATTTAGCACGTGTTTAATCTGAAATAAAGATAAAAAAAAATAAGGATAAAAAACAAAGTATAAATGAGCGCAAAATCAGCAATGACAACCATGATCAAGAGGGCCAACGAAAGGTTATGTTAAATGGCTTAAGATTCACAAATCAACTTCACCACAACGAGTCAAAGAAATAGAATACAAAGGGTACTAAAAAGAGACAAAACATACGTATTGAATTCGCAGTTCGAACAAATGATGATATATTGGTACTAATTTTATACTGACTCATCCCGAAGGTCTTTTGTCAAAAGACCATGGATATTTCCGGGGTCTATGTCCACTATCTTGTACGACATGTCCAAAAATTATAAAACCTGAGCGTACCAAAAAGATACAAAACTTCATAAATACGTCAATTCCCTTATCATTGTTGAGATACGAATCAATTATCCTCCATATAAAACAATCAATAAAGATATTTTAATCGAACAAACTATTAGATATATATTATGAGTACCCATTAGTATTATCAATAAAATCGATAATTTCAACAAAAGATCAGAAAATCAAGCAACGAGAATCAATTATATCAAGGCGTCAAAAGAAAGATTGAACGATGAGAATAGGGATATGAGACCGATCGAAAATAATAAGAAGGCATGATAATCACAAACCAAAAACATGCAATGATATTATTAACCCCAAAATCTGATCACTTCTCTATAATGAAACCCGTTTTATCCTCTCTTTTTGCTGTGAATTGCCATGCTCCTTCTTCCTATATGCGCAGCCTCTTTGTTTCTCTTTGTTATTTTTTTTTTTTTAAAGTTTGATCGACCACAATGCTTTAAACCATAAGAGGAACTATAGATATATATTACCTTCATCCTATATTATAGATTATATTTTTCTATTTGGATCGTCCCAAAATATAACCAATGTATCATATTTAGGAATCTTTTTCACACAAAAAAAACACCAAAACAAATCATCTACTATAATATATCCACCATCTCCTTTCTCCTCTCTCATTCTCTCATAAATCCCATTTACATCCTACTATCACTAAAAAAATACTTTTACTTCATCAAATCCTATAAAATTTCAATACACACATAAATTCACGTATCGGATCAAACTACTCGTTATATCATGGGACGGGGAGAGTAACAAGTACATAAGAGTATTGTGTGGTTGCTGACTGCAATTCTATATCCACATTTATATATCATTTAATTTTTTTAAATATCCGTTGAACTATCCCTTTGTATGCCAACCGAATTCTCAACCAACTATCAAAGATATATGGTTTCTATTCTTATTTATAAGATCCAACAAGATTCCTTTAAACCCATATAAAAACTTGGATGATAAACTCATGAAAAAGCATGGGTCATTACAAGGACAGTGTAGCCTTGAGCTGATACGGATTGTGCTTCATAGGTGACGTCCTAGCCGACCACTCTAAGCTCCCATACCAGAACAGATGGCTGTAAAGAAGAAGGTCAGCACATAAACCACATAATTAGACAATCACATATTACATTTCCATTGCAGGAGGGTGTATTTAAAGTTGCTGCTTCATCGTCCTAAGCAGTACAAAAAGCAATCCAAATCGAGCAATCGGCATATTCATCACTCTAGAGAACAAGAGATCGTAATATCGAAGTTCCATGAGCATAGAGAATCAAATGTAAGCATTCCACATTAACAATTTAAAGGTTTATAGTTCCAACAAGTCTACCCTTTCCTTAAAAGAGTGGCCATCCAACTTATCAGATGGAAAACAATAGCATCTACACAAGCAGATAACAACAAACTTAAGGTACAGGAATCGAAACTTATAATTGATTCAATGGACGCGCAATGCATTAAATTTAAGAGACGCTTTTGCTTCATTCCATAACATCCCATTCTAAGTGGAGGGGAGAAAAGGTTGGGAGGGGGTTGGTTGGAAGCAAACTCCTGTGAACTCGAATGGGCATTATCGCATAGACCAGGCATGATTACGGTTTCGAAACCGTCAATTTCGATTTGAAATCGTCGGTTTGGTTTTGAAAAACAGAGAAATCTAAAGCGAAATCAAAATCTTAAGGGACGATTTCAGTTTCGATTCGAAACTAACGGTTCGGTTTCGATTCCGGTTTGATTGCAGATTCGATTCCGATTCCGATTTGGTTTCGTTTTGATTTGGTTTCATTTTAGTTCCAATACCATTCCGATATAGTTTGATACAATTTTTTTGTTGTTAAAAGTTGTTAATAAAATTTAAATTGTTTTAAATTGTTCAAAGCTTTGATCGAATAAATTTATGATATTAAATATCAATTCAAAACTATAAAAATCCAAGCAAACCAAGTCCAATGTTATATTTTTTAAAAAAATTAAATGAGTTGTATGATAATTAAAATATATGTTGGGCCAAACCCAAATCATCGGACTATTTAGTCTTTTTTCTAAAAAAAAATGTAAACCTTATATAAGCCCAACCCAAACCATTAAAACAAATATAAAAATAATCAAAATATAATGGCTAAATCACATACTATGGTTCGGAATCGATTTCGGTTTATAATTTTAGAAATCAAAATCGAAGCTAGCTTTATATGATGATTTAATTTCGATTCCAAAAAATTCAATTTCGATTCCAAACAAGTCGGTTTTAATTTCAAACCCTACCGTGATCATGTCTGACCCCTCATCACAGCTTCGCCATCCAAACATTGTGCAGATTTAAAATTGGTAGTTGAAGTGAAAATATACTAATAAACCGGAACAAGTAATTATAAAATCATCGATGAGGCAATGGCAAGTAGTTTTGAGACAATTTAAGTTTTCTCACACCCTACAAATAAAATCCCATTTCAGATTTACCTGGTTGCTGCAAATACTACATCTCGATAATTTTATACTATAATTTTAAAAACTTATATTGTAAATTAATGTATGCATACAATCTTATTTTAGTATATTTTACATCTAAAACTTGACGGTATAAACTCAGTATAAATTTTTTAAGTTACAATATAAAATTTATAACCTGCAGTATTGCAGCAGCATAGTGGTTGCTGCTGCAGTATCAACGACGTGTCGTATCTATTTATAATGCTTCAATTACCTGAAGTATTGATCTCGGTCGAACAATCTCTATGATTTCAACACGATGTCGACAACTGTTTAACAACCCCTCTCATGCCGTTTCATGTTAAGAACAGATTATTGCAAGTAAAAGCACGGAAAGCGTCCATCAAGAACTCGATCAGATGCTCATCAAACTTCAATAATTTGCCAGATCAACAAAAAGAAAAACACAAATTCACAAGCACACCAAAGAATAAGTATATAAGAAGATGACAACATACTTTCACCGCACCAACCCATCTGTAGATGACTTGTATGTATCCCAGCAAAAGGAAACATAAAAAAAGAGAACCTTAGGATTCAGGCGAAACCAAAACAACAAAACTATAGACGATAGCTAGGGATAAGCGAAGAAATAAAATTTTTGGATGACATGCTGCAAGTTAGAGTGAACATAATTTTGCCAAGTAGTAACTAGCATCATAACATCTACGCAACAACATGAACTCCATTCCGAGATGCTCATGGAGCCACCTAGTGGAATTCATCACAAAGAAAGTTTTGGGACATCAATCACGTAAAAAGGTTCACATACAACACTTGCGGCGTTCTAATTATCACCTATATGTCACTATTAACTCATGCACCGAAACCTGCTCAACCCCATGAACCATGGCTCAAATGCAAAGCCATAAAACTAGAACGGAGCAGTATATATAATAAACTCAATTGAATTTATCATTTATTATTTATGGATTGTTCATACATATATGATACTTTTTGTCCTATTATTTATGGATTGTTTATACATATACGATATTTTTTTCTTTTTCATCATGATTGATGTTAAATAACCAATTGGCTCACACATATTTTTAATAGTCACAAATCGGATTTACTAGTGCTTATAAAGTTGCGCCCACCCAAATAACATCTTTGTACCATTACAGCAAACAACACACTAAAATAATACACACCCCGTGACACAATATGCACATTCAAGATAAACGATAAGCTCACGATCATAACAGGCTCGAAAGCAAATCATCCTATCAAATCAATAATCATTTTTTAACTAAAAAATACTCTTTCCATCCCACGGAACTTGCAACAGTTTGATTTTGGGTTCGAGATGCTCAACGGCTTCGATTAGAGATCGACTTGGATATTCGCGAACTACTCAGTTGTGAGTTTCAATTTCTCAAAGTTAGATTTTTTGGGGGTTTTGAAGGGGTTTAAGACTTTGAGAGGAAAGATGAGTGCACAGGGGTGTTATGTGCATGTGTGGTAGATGACTATGGTGGTGTGGGATGCGTTGATCATGAAGATTATGATCTCATGATGTTGAAAAATGGTGTTTGGTATTTTGATGAAAGGTGTTTTGGGAAGAAGATGAGAATATGAGTTGTGATGCATAAATGTGATAGATAAGGAGAAATGATGGTGATATTGGTAGTTGGAGATGGTTTTGGTACTGACTATTGAGCTGGAATGAGGCATGACAGACAGCCGACAAAGGGGAGACAGGTACAACGAGTTTCACTCATTGTTGGAATACTTATTTTGAGAATGTATTAAATATTCAAACATTAAACATTTCGACATTGTAAGATGATAAGTTCTTTAGGTAATGTGATTGATTTTACGTGAAATATATTCCATGCAAAAATGATAATTAAAACTCAATCCTTTACCATTTGACAAGTAAAATACATGAACGTCACAAAATTTTGTTCTCCAGTGTATTAGAAATCTTAATTCAATTATTCACAAAGCTCGAGACCTACTCGAGTTTGGTTCGAACTCGAACTTATTTATTCAAATGCGATTTGATTTTTATTTTTATACTTAAGTTCGAGTTCGACCAAAATGAATAATAAGAGTTCAACTCGAGTTGTAAAAATCTGATCCGATTCGGTTCGGATATAATTGTATATATCATTGAACAATGTAAAAATGTCTACCAAGGCATCAGAGGTTAAGTGTAACGTCCCGAAATCCGGAGTGTCTGGAACGTGACGTTATGTCGTCATAGACCCGGTCCATGACAAGGCTTAACAAACCAAACGGTTTTTGTAGGTACAGAAGCTAAGGAAGCTACC
>JAOVYX010015967.1:0-26086 GCA_035668315.1 Drosera spatulata | reverse complement strand
AACAAGACAAATTCGAATTTCCTCGGTTTCTGCAATTGAATTGGATTGAAGAAAGAAATTCGATTGGAATCGAAAACAGAGAAATTGGAAGGAATCGAATCGAATTTGAGAGTGTCGCAGCCATGATGGTTGTTTGATTACCTTGAGTTAATTAATCGGAACCCTAGAATGCGGCGGCGGCGGCGGGGGCGATGGTGGGGGAGAGGGGAAGAGAGCGGGAAAGTGAAGAGGGAGAGAAAATGAGAATTGAAGTTCTGATTTTGGGGGGTGTTTTTTGAGTTTGAAATGTATTGTTTTGGTTTCGGGTTTCCCTCGCTATTGTTCCTTTTGGTTTGGTGGTTGGGGATTATGAATCTGAGACACATTTTGATGCCTGGATTTGGGTGGAATTCGGAAAACCAGAGGAGTTTATGACATCATGTTATATCTAAATTGGAAGAAAAGCTGGTTGCTGCAGGTGATAATCAGCTGATGCTATTAATATAAATTATTTTATGATAAATATAAACTGTAAAAATATTGAATTGTTTATATGAGAAAAATAAGAAGACATTGTCCACCATCATGAAAAAAGAAGGTTGCCCTCTCTCATGATGATGGACACCACACAACTTTTGTTTTTTGGCTCAAGGTGATGAACAATTTCCTCTTTCGATCAAAGATCGTTGTTTTGCACGAGACGGTGAAAACCGTATCGTATTCTCTTTTTATATTGTATGTTATAAAATATTATAAATTGATAAATATGTATAATTAAGTTTTGTGTGTAAAACACATCTAAAATTTGTCTATATACAAATATCAACCTCCAACATAGGTTTTGAATCTACAATATAAAAGTGAAACTTGGGTTGGCTATCCTTTGAAACACCAACCGCGTTCCGTATCTGAATTTTTATGTGTGATTATTTTAAAAACGGATCGTGAAAATTGACTAATAAAGATTAGCAATTACGAAACTGTGTTGTATTGATTTCGAAGACATATGTCATTGGTTTTGAAATTTCTTCACAGATCTCAAAACTAATCATAATCACTTAATAAATCAGTATATTTTATTGAAAACAGCTTTTGTTGTAGTCACCATGGCTAATTTAAAAATCAACCTTATTTTTTTTAAACAGGATATAGGGATTGCAGTAACTGCAGCTTATAGGCTGCAGTGGTTCTCACAAGTTTCAAAATTTATTTTTATGTTTTAAATTTTGAATTCCACTTTTTAAAATATTATTTTTTGAATTTGTGAGAGGAATTGCAATCTACAAGTTGTGGTTACTACAACCCATACAATCCCTTTTAAAAATGATGTATTTCTTAATCAATTTTTGTTTCTCTTAATCAGTTTTGTCCTCATGTGAGTTTTTTACGGTTCGATCCAGAGATGAACAATTAAAAAAAAATACTCATTAGTTAAATATTAAAAAAATAGTTGAGGGTATTATGAGTTTTTGGTTTCTCCCTAAACTTTGAAGTTATGTCCAACCGCATTTTGTGTCAAGATATGGTTCATTTTTTGCTCACCAACATCAGCTCGTACGGACTTGGGATTAGTGTACTGTTGACAACCAACAATTCATTACTCTTACTATAACCTACTGGCAACATAAACATTACAGATTCACTCACTATATATAACAGCCAACAAAACTGACAAACGCATGCCGCATTCTCATACATGTTCTCAAGCTGTCTGTCTATGGCGCAAGAACAGCAAAAGCCCCTAAGCGCCATTTCTCTGCCATGGCTTCAACACGCCGACAACAATCACGGCAACAATGATTAAGAGGATTATAACAGCGAAACACATCCATTTCCTCAAGTTTTTTTTGCAGGGATTTTGCCCTCTGCAGCATGTCGCCACCCCGCTGTACGTGATCTACAGCACTCGATAGCTTAGGAAAAGAAAAACAGGACTGATTAGAGGTCAGAAATTGCTGATGAACCAAAAAGAGTGCTGTTTGATGCAGCATAGAATATTAACCTGTGATTCGATGTTGTCTAGCAGATGTCCTTGCGTGTCTACCAGAATGGCCATGTCAAAGAATATCTGCATTGAATATGCTCAAATAAGAAATAGGGCGTGAATGTTTAAGAAAATCAATCATCAATAACCAATCCTACTAAAAGTTTTGGCATGTGACTGCGCCAGGGGTTTAAGACGTGGACAGTACAGAAGGGTCAGAACAGACAATACAGTCCTACTAAAACTTCGAACTTGTGCGGAAATGTTTTGGCATGTGACTACACCAGGGGTTTAAGACGTGGACAGTACAGAAGGGTCAGATCAGACAATACAGTCCCACGACCTCATTTGAAGATCTCGAAAATAAGCAAGTGGAGTCCTAGCTTATAAGGATCATGTTCAAGCTTGGATTTGAAGAATAAAATATGCTGGTAGCTTAATAATATCAATCCTAATGCGAATCAATGTAGGCTTATTGTGGTTATGATGCTGGTGTATTGAGTACCTGTTGTACCAAGCTTTCTCTCCACTTCTCTGGCTGCATCATGACGTTCTTGTATTTCCGCCAGTGTGTCCATTATCTGCGACAAAAGACCACCACACACAAGAGGAATCATGTTAATCCAAATTCCATCTGTATCATATTATATTAATGGCAATCTCATGTATTGGTACTCGATGTTACACGGGAGAGTTTATTCACAAACTTAGCTGTTGCAAAATGCAAGAGACGGTTACTGCATCACAATATCAAACATAAGCAAACACCTGATGATGGCATTTATGATTCCTAACTATGCTGGAATACTAACTACATTGGCAGCCTCAAGATACTTGTATAATAATCATAGATTACTGTCCTACAACCAAACTCAAAAAAGGAGTAATTATATGTGAGTACAGCAATAACAGCGAAGCGCTAAACATGATGAAGAATATTCATTTATCAGGCTTTTATAATGTTGCTTGAAGAGAGAAGTGGAATCAGGAAAAATTAGTGCATAATGTTGCTTGAAGAGAGAAGTGGAATCAGGAAAAATTAGTGCACACACCTGGCCTCGCCCTTGTTCCTGGATAGCTTTCTGAAAAATCTGTTCACTATCCCCCGTCTCAATTAACTGATCAATTGTCTGGAGAAAAGTAAATCAAGGAATCAGTGGACAAAGAACATGATTACGCAGACAAAAGAAATTTTTGAAGGAGTATTTACCTCATCATCAGCATATGCGCCCGTCACTGTTGAAAAGAGAAACCAGATCACCACCTAATTATAGCTCCATCTCACAGTACATAATGTGAACATTGAGAAAGGTATTTCTCCCAATTGAGGACAGTGCGAATACCTGTATAAACTCGCCTCTCAACAACTTCTCGGTACTCTTGATGAATGTTCTCACGTAGAATCTGCAGGCAATTTAAGTTGGTAAACAATGAGTGTCAAGTCGCACCTTTATTATACATGGAGTTTGCAAGGCCAAACAACTGCAACTAGAACCCACCTGAAATTCGCCCATCTTTTCTTTCAACTTCTTCTTCAAGGCACTGCAACAAACCAAGCAAAAATTGCAAACAGGTTTTTGGCAACATGGAAAAGATATCGAACATAGAAGCAAACTGAATGTAAACTTACTCAGTTGCTACAGTTCTAGCACGGTCAACAGCAGTGCCTTTCTCACAACCAGGTTTCTTCCTGTTCGCAAAGTTGTGAAACAGGCAACGCACTTAATTATTTACGTATACCAAAAAGTCCCATTGCGAGGTCTAGTTGAGGAGCAAGGCGATGCGATTAAGCTAGTCAATGAAAAGCAGTAACTTTGTCTTAAATCTTTATCAAGTTCTTCTATTTGATATTTTATGAGGCGAGCAATCTTCTGGACTTCATCGACAGCTTTCTCCATTCGCTGCTTGATTGCTTTAGAGTAGGAATTACCATAATTAATCAGTCATGTAACCAGGAGGAGATGAGGAAAAATCAATCATATCATGTTCTAGTCGAGTATAAAGCGAGGGAGATACATATCAACTATAAATTCCGACCAGGTGCGAATAACCATATCGCATACAGTATTAGTTCTACTTGAGTTAGATTACCTACAATGTCGACAAATGCGGTAGTAAAGCTTACCTTTCATAGCGGCAGCCTTAGTGACCGCTTTTGACTCCTCGTGTGCGTCCTACATACATATATTCCAAGGATGATCAGTAAACAGTTGTCCCCATTTTTGCGAGAGGATTTTCTATACTGATTTTTACCAATTATCAAGTATGTGCTAACGTTCCAACAATGTGAAAGCAAAAGCCAACCCCTACCTGGAGCTCCTTAAGCAGCTTATTAAGCTTATAGTGCTGCTTATCGATATCTTGAACCTACAAGAATGCAATACACGATAGACCTTGCTTTATTCAAACTGAAGCAAATGGAGAAAATATAAAGGTGTCTATTCCAGGGGATAAAAAAAAAAAAAAAAAAAGCATGGTTATAAAAACTAGTTTACCCTTTTAAAGAAGTTGTCTAATCCGAGTCCAATAGAATCGGACAGATTGGTTCTGTTCCCCAATTCAATATCATCTCCGGAGCCCTCTGGGGGAGGCATCTCGAATGACTTCTGTGACAGATAACACGATACATGATTTAGAACTCAGCATATATGAGACTGAAGTACAGCAAATGTTGACCTTAATATAGCATAAGATAAATCATGGTTGCAAATATTGAACTATAGCAAATTCAACACCGGATACTACAATTAAGTTTCAAGCTTTTGATAGCATCGGTTGTGAGTAGCAAAGCAAATCTGACATGTTAGGCACAAATTCTGATCCCATGCCCATAGTATGTGGTCATGTTTGTTGGACCTTTTGATATGTGGTAGTTTTGTACTTTGCCCATGTTAAGATAAATCACCTGTAAACCTCCAATAATTGCGAAAGTGAAACAGCTTGAGACTTCATTAATGCCAAGTTAGACACAATATTTTGCACGTTCTATTATAATTTTGAGATTTTGATGAAGTTGATTCTATTATAAA
Source organism: Drosera spatulata (assembly GCA_035668315.1). Classification (NCBI taxonomy): domain Eukaryota; kingdom Viridiplantae; phylum Streptophyta; class Magnoliopsida; order Caryophyllales; family Droseraceae; genus Drosera; species Drosera spatulata. Next base: position 21,094 of record JAOVYX010015967.1, on the reverse strand, counting down.
TTTGAGCTTTTGACAAAACACCTGAGATCTAGCAAAACAAATACCAAACCAGATAGACCGATCCGTGTCCTCGCCTATATATATCAAACAAACTCATGCAACAAAAAAAAAGAACCAATCAAACTACACGGCATCCACATTTCGGGGAACAAAACACCTCAATGCATTGTTTCCTGACAATTCTGGACAATTACTCAACTAAATTGAGGGAGCAAATTAGTGAACTGAGTTTTTACCGTTAGAAGGTCGTTCATGGTCTGAACAATCGGAGAACCAGATCGAAGGAGGCAGCACGTCTGTGGCGGCGAGGTTGTCGGAATCAGAGAGTGAGAGATAAGGATCGTGGCGGAGGGAACTGAGCGTGATGAGGGATTGAGACAGAGAGGAGCAAAGCACGGTGTCCTTTTTGGTTTTATGGAATTTGGGGTGAGAGGTCATTTGACCGTTGGAGTTGTGTAACGGCTACCTTGTGCACTCGTTTTTCATAGGTTGGAGGAAAAGTATAGCGCTGCACATGTTGTGCAGACAAATTGCTATAATTTCGGAGAGGGAATCACTATACTACATATTTTGCAACTTTGACTTTAAATGACACTGGGATAATCAAATATAAATTTTTATAAGTTTATCATGAAATATTGATTTTTTTAATTTATATATTTTAATCATATGCATGTTATAAATTGATCAAACATCATTTCATATAAGAATAAATCTTCATATCTTATGCAAATTAAATAATGAAAAATATATAAATATTGTAAAAATCATAATGGGACAGTATAACATAATCACATTTGGCCACATGGATGTTGTTCACTGCATAATGACATGCACTGTGGATAGAGACTGGAGAGTGGATAACTGGATATCATCAGAAATTTGCAATAACGTCATTTTGTTACTTGCCAGATAGGGATCTAACAAAGCACATTTCTTCTCAGGCTTACGCTCAAATTATCACTTCGATTTTGTTCAATAACATGATGAAGGGTCAAAGCAAGACTATGTCCACTAGACGAGAAATGCAAGCCGACTATGTACAGAAAACGAGGATTAGTAGGAATCCCCTTTCACATTCAAATTCCACCATAGGCATAATGTAGTTAGCCTCAAGATCCAAAAGACGAATGGAGTGTGGTTGCATAGCATCTGTAGCTTTCCGAGCAACTGAAGCCATCACCCTGAAGGAGCCACATTCGCAGTGTCACTCGGAAAGAAGATAGTTGACTGATGTGAAAAAACCTTCGATGAGGTTAATGCATTTTGCAGTAGCACATCTCTTTTCATGGCTGAAATTACTGATAGACTGAAAACACCTGTGCACATAAGACCGTAGGCTTCAGTTTTGTAATAGTGAGCAAAGAGGAGGAAACAAACGTTGAAGTGACCAACTAGATTGTATTGCCAAGGGATCATATATGAAAGAGTAAATACAAATGTCTAAAAGCCTTTAAACGTGCAAGTATAACAGCAACGAATGGAAGTTATCTGACGAACGACGAAAGGACCAAACAAGATCTTACTTACAATTTGTACTAGTAGTAAACTACAGGTCACTGTAGTTACGCCACACTGCACGAAACTCCTCTCTGAAAGTGTTCAGACGTGCTTTCAAGTTGGGGACTCTGAAGCTGGCATGAAGAAGCGTTGCTGAGGAAAAGGAAAGATATAACCATGATGTTAACCCTAAAAAGGTGCATCACACAAACGGCCAAAATCACAGAGGAGCTCTATGTACCGATGTGACCAATCACGAATGCCCAAAGCATAGTCAGCAGACCACAAGAGAGATACCAAATCAGGAAGCTAGCTGAAAGAATGAATGGGAGAAAAGAAAAAAAAAAAAAAAAAGAGTCAGCATTCTAGTAGCATCCTCGTTACACAAATGGTAATTAAGGTGATTGTTTTATTTTCCATCAACATACCTGCAGAGAAGGTCAATACAGAGAACCAACGAGGTTGGCCGCATATATAGATTGCTCTTTTATCAGATGGACGTCCACGAATCACATGCCTACTGCCATAGAGAATCTTTCAGCAGAATGGAACTTAAATGGGCAAGCAAATAACAAAATGGAAGCAATTAAATAGGATTATGTAACTTACGTCAGAGGAGGCCTCATTTTCGCAGCCAGATGAGGGGAGAACTGCCTTACATATCTTATCATCTTCTCACTAAATGTCCCTGCAAAACTGTAGGCATAGGATTAACCACATCAATCACAAACATTTCACTTGCAGGAGAAAAGATGCAATCCACTAGATGAAAATCTTGATTAATATTTCAATTTCATAAAAATTGTCGACTGCCACCAACGATTTGGGTGCTCAAAGCACAATAGTAACCGGCTAAGGATCTCAATGTTATAGAAAACGGTTTCATTACTCGAGCGATCCAGGATCTCAAAGCACTAAATCCCTTAATCAAGCGATTTATCTTCGATTTATAATATTATTAGTAAAAATATTTGTTTAAGCATATAATATTATATAAATACCTTTCTCTTTACAAAAATATATGTATAAAGCAGTTGTTTAAGCTAAAACCAAAAGCTAGAAGTAAGAGGCATTCTTAGGAAGAGGAAAAATCATGTTCATCATAATTACTCTTTTTTTTTCTTTTTTTGTTTTGTCTTTTCGTTTTCTAATTAGACTGCTTATCTCTTTTTTTTTTTTATTAATTTTTCTTAATTGAATACTTGTACTTTTTGGTTAAAAAGTTAATTTATGAACGGTTAATCTTCGATTAAATGAAGATTAAAAGAAAATAAGGATTAATCGATCGATTAATCCTTTGACCGTTTAATTCGAACGATTACCAAAACATTACTCGACATACTTTCGAAAACGATTAATCGGACGATTAATCATTGATTAATATATTTTTTTACAACACTGAAGGATCTTCCCCTGAAACGACTGCTTTTCCTATTAAAGTGAGTTTACACCAAGGATCGGTTTTGAACCCATACATTTTCGCCTTAGTAATTGATGATCTCACTAGGCATATACAAGATGAAGTACCATGGTATTTACTTTCCCCTGATGATATTACTCTGGTGAACGATATGAAAGAAGGGGTGAATGAAAAACTTGAGACTTGGAGGGAGACATTGAAAAATAAGGGGTTAAGGATCAGTAGAACCAAAACAGAATATATTGAATGTGTCTTTAATGAGAGTAGTCAAGCAAATAGTGAGAATGTATTGTTAGGAACAGAATCTCTCCCTAAAACGGATTCTTTCAAATATTTAGGTTCGAAACTACATAAGAATAGAGAAATTGATGCAAATATTGATCATAGGATTAAAACAGGTTGACTGAAATGGAAGGGCGCTTCAGGGGTGTTATGTGATCCAAAAATAACTATCAAATTAAAAGGAAAGTTTTACAAGAGAGCTATTCGACCAGCGATGTTGTATGGGTCAGAATGTTGGGCAATTAAGTGGCAGTACATACAGAAGATGAGTGTAAACGAGATGAAAATGTTAAGGTGGATGTGTGAACATACAAGAATAGATAGGATACGAAATTAGTTATCAGTCAGAAAGTGGATATGGCACCAGTAGAAGATAAGATGAGGGAGTCACGACTAAGATGGCATGATCATGTGAAACGCAGATTAGGCACAGTTTTTGTTAGGAGATGTGAAACTTGGGAGTTACCACATGTCAAGATGTGAAACTTGGGAGTTAGCACATGTCAAGAGAGGACGAGAGAGACCTAAAAAGACTATGAGAGAAACCTTGAAGTATGATATGGCCTGTCATAATCTTACAGAAGATAATGAACATAACAGATTGGAATGACGCCATCGTATTCATGTATCCGACCCCACTTGATGGGATAAAGACTTGATTTGTTGTTATTGAATGATCTTCTCCTAACGTGTGATATAAATAGGTTGCAGGCCCAACATAAACAAGATAAAACTAACAGACCACAAGATATAGTGAAAGAGGAAGTTTCATCACATGGAGTGCAGTGACGCTGAAAATCCCAGAAATAACATAAAAGGGGGATGAATAGGTTATTTAAAAAAATTTCCAGACAGTACAGTAAAACAATGGGCTAGTTTGCACCGCCTGAATCTGCTACAGTATTGCGAAAGTTCTGCAATTGAGACTTTAGCTTTGTAGAGCTTATCTCTTTGGACTTAAAGTTTTTTACTAAAAGTTTTAGGAATGATAATCAATGCGAAAAAGTAAATGACACAGGAATTTTATACTGGTTCAAACATCTGCTACCAACAAGTAAAAAAAACTTAGTCCAGTCTTCCCTTGGTCATGATCAGTATAGTCAAGCCAAAAGAAGATTCACTAGTTCTTATTTCTGGTATACAAGATTGCCCCTTTACAACAAGATCTTACGTGCTAAAGGATCAAGAATCTACATCTTACAGTGCTCTCCTGCAGTTGTTGTTCTTCACTTGCAGACTAGTGAACCTTCTTCACAAATCTTGAATCTTCGATTGAGCTCACGTACAATGAGTTTTCAAGGCTTTTCTTCTTTCGAAAGCTCTCAAATGATCAACTTTTCTAAGACTCGTCAACCTTATTCTCTGCGCTGTGAGTCCCCTTTTATAGGCTCAGGGAACCAGAACCCGTGACTGTACGATCTGATAGTAACAGCTTTGTCCTCTGCTACAGTAGACTGACCTGCCTTCACCTCTTCTGATTCTGCACACATCATCATTGCCTCAACTTCTCGTTTTTTACCCCTTCCTTATTCCTTTCCATTCCAGCTCAACTTATACTGCACCCTGACTCATGCATCAGGTCTACTGCATACCTCTGCTGCACAGCCTCTATTGTACCCTCGGCTGCATGAGCTCTGCTGCACAGTCTTCATATCCAGCCTTTTTGCAACTTCACTTGCACCAAGTACTGCAGCTGGTCTGCTGCAACTCAACTCCCACTCAACAACTTTCAAACCTCATCTGATCAACCTGTTAGTGTAGCCTTGTTTGCACCCAGCATTGCACTCAGTTTTCTACAATTCAGCTTGCATACTTGCACTGCGATATATCTCACTTCAATTTGTTGCTGGAACTGACCTTGAACATCGAAAAGGTCCTAAATCATGAGAACTCTGAGACCTTTTGCTATTGTATGTGATTGATCTTTGGCATGTAAATTTTAGTCCCTCTTGTAGTCTGCATCACTCAGGTTGTCCGCACTCTACTGCACTAATGTGGTAGTTTGCTGCACTCTGTGTCCTGCTGCTCTGCTCCATCCAGCTACACTCTGTTGCATCTACGACCCTAGTCTGCAACTGCCTAACTAACTATTACATCCTAAGCATCTAATAAATACATAATTCCTTCCTAAGTTTTGTTCATCAATTTCTATACAAGTGGAGGGATTGCACATTCCTAACCGACGTTGTCCTGAAAATATTTCACCAACGATTAAAACAAATTCTATATTCCCTCTCCAGTGGACCGCTGAATTCAAATGAGAAACATTAAATCTTCAAAGAAATAGGTCAACAGAAGTACGGCTCATACAAACAAAGTTTTACATGCAGTATAAGGCTACGACCAGATTGAATGACGGAAGGATGTACATACAACAAAGTTGTTTCAAATTCATGTTTGCTTGTTTGAGAAAACCTATGAACAAGTTTAACTGATGCCTAATTTTAGCGTTGTATAGAAGTAGTTCATTGATTATGCTACATGCATAATAAAAGTTTGGTTGCAAAATGAAATAGGATCACATGAAATGTTCCTATAATGACAACATAAACGGGTGAGCACAAGGGCAAGGGCACTAAAATGTTGTATGCAAATTAGGACACTAGACACCAACTTTGAGAGCTAAAAACAAACATAATGAGCTTGATGTACCCATACAGCTTACACTCCCCGCTTCTGAGAACATAGAAAGGTCTAGCTACCTTGCCGAATATAATTGAGCAGAAAGATTCACAAGATATACCATGCATAACATGTAATCAAATATCTGAATCGTTCACAATCAATAAACCAAAGTATCAGACAAAATGATGCATAGGGGGAGTGTAAACACATAATGAAATGCCGATATTTCAGTGACCTTTATACGAGTACAAGCATGTTCCATTTTCAAATATCAAGTGTCTCTAGTACCATAGAGACTCAATGTTCATATTCTCCTCGCACAGAAACAATGCCCCAACATCACAAAATTTGTATTTTGTACCCTCTAAATAAGGAAAGAGAATGGAATTTAGAGTTCGTGTAGCACAGCTCTACATCAAATGACTAAAATCTTCTCTGTCCCGTCCCTTTTTTTGTACAACTCAAAGCAAATAAGTATCCAACAGACCAGTCACTGGAATACCTGTCATTGAGGAATGCAATGCTAAGTGCTGTCAAGATAGCTGCAACAATGGAAAGTGGCCTCCTTAGAAACCCCAGACCTGCATTTCACAACACCAAATAGAAATGAACAAAGACAGGTACAGTGCGACTTAGAATTCTCCACAGAGAAGTCATGAGAAAATGGATGAAAAGAATTTCCACTCAACCAACCAAGAATGGCAACGATCATGATAAAGTAGTTTGTTCTGTAGCTGCATATTTACGAATGTAAAAAAAAAAAGAAGAAGAAAAGTTCCATGTTAGTGAACGATGTTGACCATCGCTAACCACAAAGATGAAAATTTTTAAACAAACAAAAGTAATCCACCAAGTATGAGGCCCAACAAGAAAGCAAAAGAAGACAGACACAAACAAATAGGAGACAGATAATAAGAGACAAATGCTAAGCTCGTCAATTCCAAAGGCAGCAGCAAAACAGACAAGAAATCCAAGATAGCCCATCCGTCCAAGCCAGAACCTCTTAAAAGTCCCATGAAGAGCATCTAACACGTCTAAGACGACAGCAATTAATCCCAACTCTACTTCACCCGTTAAATGCATAGCATGAGAGCATCACTTCTTCAAACCTTCAGATCAAACACCTAAACTTAAACAGACTCCAAAGCTATGCCTGCTTAACTTCATTCCAACTACATCTATAAGAACATAACCTAAGAAACATAGCCATGGAAAACACAGCACCTTGGAGCTCATGAAGTAACCATACAATCTCGTACCCATCATCTCCTGCAACAATCACTTCCACCTTCCAATCCCCTCAGCATAACAACTTAACAAACCATATACCAACCCATCACCACCGGAATCAATAATCTAAGCCGAATATCACCAAGCTAAACTACACATATTGAACAAGCACTACACCAGAAACATACTCATTCTACATGATATATCCATATTATACGCACATTCGGTGCAAATACTTGTCCAAACCTCATCAAACAATACGATTCAGATATTATATCCCTGGTACTCCGTGTTTGTATTCTACTAAGCAACAATTTCCTCATACCAATTCACCACTAGTCAAGCCAACAACCTCATCAACTAAACCTGAAACCAAGTTCGAACACACGAATCACGATAGTTCAATGTCGAAATCAAGACGGATACAGACACATAATACTCAACGAACACCTACTAATACAGATTGCACTTAAGCCGACTGTTCCACTTCGAATACGATCCCGGAACCGTGAACCGAGAGAAGAACTCCGACATCGGCCGAGGAGGCGACGACCAGTCCACTTCTCGGAGCGCGTCGACGAGATCTTCGATCGTTACGTTTCCCCAATCCATTGGATTCGATCGAGGAACGAGAAGCAGAAATCGAATCGATAAGAGGTGAGAGATGAAACCCTAGATGAGAATTGTTTGATGTGGAGTCGGTTTGAATCGATGGGAAGGAGAGCGACGGTTACGGCTTTGAGCTCCTATGGCTTTTTCTGTGTCTCTTCAGAGGATCTGCGTTGATTGTACTGGACCATATACCCTTGCATCTCGAATGCTATCAGTATATTTTAATTTATTTATTATCATAAAATTTTATTTTATTTTTATTTTTTGTTTGTTTTTATTTTTTTAATATATATATTTGGTATAATATAATTATTTTTTATGCTAAAGTAAATTGATGATATTTGTTAATGATCTGACTCAAACCTTTCGTATGTTAAATAATAATGCTATTTTTAATAATTATGTATAAATTAATAAAGAATTGATATATTTAAATAAATAAAATATTGATATGTGCATAACTATTAATCAATAGAGAGTGAGATGTGGAGGATTAATCAAAAAAAATTCTCCACATTTGTATTATATATTTATAATGATAAGGATGACAAAATCAAAGAGAAATTGATTATCAACCTGTAATCGAAATCGATATCAAAATCAACGAAATTGAATATTAAACGGTTTGATTTTGGTTTAAAAATGAAACCGTTTAATTAACCAGTTCGATTTGGATTAGTACTGATTAAGTGAAGTATTAACCGAATTGTTTAAAACTTAATAAAAGATCGTTAGTGACTAATTTTTCTAACATTTTAAATGAATCTAAGAACTCATAGGTAGATGAATGATTTAACCAATAAAATGAACAAATTAGATAAATTTTGGTTTGTCATTTTATTTCTTTTAAACTCAAACATACATATAATACGATTTTGTTGTTTTCCTTATACAAGAATTGTCTCATATGTTTTGAAAGTAATGTAAAAAAAAGTATACAATCTAATAACACAAACCACTTGTAACGTTCAATCAAAATCCTACAAAATTGTCTAACCAAATTTATCAAAATCGTATAATCCAAATCCAATTAAACCGATAAACTGAAACCGATTAGCAAACGATTTTAGTTTTCATCTTCAAACTGATTAACTAATCGGTTCCGTTTTGGTTTTTGTGATTTTAAGCCGAACCGATTAATACCCTTATATATATGTTCCAAAAAGGGATTCCAGATATATAACTTCATATTAAATTTTAGGGAAAATAACATTTTATCCTCTTCAAGTATCAGCCAATTACACATAATCCTTTATTCTATAAACAAGCCCATAACTTTCCATTTCACAGGGGTTGAATTTATACTGTTATGTTTGTTATCCAACTTGACAAAAATTTGACTAATTTGACTTCGTTGTTGGTCAATTAGGGTTTTCTCAATTTTATCATTTTCATCCCATAGAAATCAAACCCCAACCTCTATTTTCTTCTTCCATTCAATCCTACCTACGGGACGAACCCACCATGGGAGCCGTGGGGTTGGTGTCCCTATCGCATCTTCTCATGATGAGTATATATATAGAAAAAATCTTTTATGTTATAAAAGGCATTCAATATCATGTTGTAAAGTTTAAAAAATATTATTTTATAATAGAAATGACATAAATTGTGTTTGTGACATTTAGTAAATCAATCTAAGAAAAAGAAAAAGAATCATAACATGTAAGATAAGAGATTATATGGTTTTCTCTTTACTTGATAAAAATTTATTTTTGTCCCATGAATCGTAACAAAAATGATAATTTTTATCTCCTTCAACGTTTTTTCTTAATCATTTTATGTGATGAATAATTATAAAGGAAAACGAAAACAAAAATGACAAAAAAAAACCTAAAAATGATATTTTCTCTTGCAGCACCTTCTTGACTACCTTTTACAGAATAAAAGATAATCATATATATGGAAAATACATGTACACTGCAACAGACAGCGTAATGATTACTGCATACTACATCTTGGTAATTTTATACTGTAAATTAAAAATTTTATAGTACAAAATAATGTTTATATACAATCAAGTTTTAGTATATCTATAACTAAAATCAGATGATATATATTCCACAAGTTATAATATTAACTTTTCAACTTACAATATAAAATTATCAAGATATAATATACAACAGCTAACATAGCTACTGCTGCTACACAAAAAACGCATCCTATATGTGTATATATATGTTATTGAAGGTTTATTATTTTTCACATTACTCAGACATTGTAGTTGCCAAAATTTAGAGTTGATTGTGTAGAGGTTAGCGTGTAATAAATTGATTTTTTTTTTCGGATCGTCGTTTTAATTATGAATTTTAAATCGTTATTAAATTCTGAGAATTTTCATATATTTGGTGCGACGAACGGTTAAATTAATTATACCAAATATAAACCTAAAGGATAACGTAATCTAAAAACTATCCTAAACTGACCAATGGGAGTGTGACACGTGGGATCTCCTTATCCCTTTTCTTGGTCGTATTGGTAAGGGCGGATGTCCTTCGGTTATACTTGGTCGCACGGGGGAAGAGTATTGGTACCTCAAGAGATGTATGGTCGCACTGGTAAGGGCGGAGGCCCTTCGGTTATACTTGGTCGCACGGGGGAAAAGTATTGGTACCCCAAGAGATGTATGGTCGCATTGGTAAGGGCGGATGTCCTTCGGTTATACTTGATCGCACGGGGAAGAGTATTGATACCCCGAGAGATGTATGGTTGCATTGGTAAGGGCGGAGACCCTTCGGTTATACTTGGTCGCACGGGAGAAGAGTATTGGTATCCCGAGAGATGTATGGTCGCATTGGTAAGGGCGGAGGCCCTTCGGTTATACTTGGTCGCAGGGGGGAGGGGGAGAGAAATGATACCCCGGAGGTTTCTAAGATCGTATGAGAACAAGAGGACGGGAATTAACTAATCCCTTCTTCAGTTGTGAAGTCTAACAGTAATGGTAAATGTCAAAACAATGTGGGTGTCAGTAATGGGGTCAATATCAACCAAAAAGTTAATAGAATAGTTGAGCGAATGAAATGACAATGAGAGGGAGAAAGGGGTTTTAATATACTGTCAATTGGAACGTGTTATGGCAGGTAACAGAGCTATAGTACGTGACATCCAATCTATGGCATTACCCGGGGTTTATTGAGCGTATCTTTGCTCACGGGTTTCTTGTTTTTCTTCGTGATTGTCGTTGTGTAGGCTCAGGTAAGGAGGATGGAGTTTCGGAGTAGTTGCTCCAACAGGGACCTCTTCTGTATTATATGTAAAATTTGGATTGTATGTTGTACTCGAGTCCCAAAACTGTTATGGATGACTGAAATAACTGTCTATTCATATGTTCTGCAATGTAAACCCTACTATGAACTTGTCTTGCTATGGACTTCGGTCTGTAGCGACAGTAACGTCACATAAATATTTATTAATAAATTATCACAGCGTTACAAAATGGTATCAGAACAAAGGATTTACAAGGAACTAGAAAAGGCGTTGCACGGGGTGTTCGCGAAGAGTGGGTTGTGTTCGAGTGAGGCGGTAGCTGGGACGGCGTTGATGGGAATGTATGGGAGGGTTGGTTGTTGGAGAAGGCAAGACCGGTTTTTGATGAGTTGCCGGAGAAGAGTTTGATCACGTGGAACTCGATGATGTCTTGGTTGGGTATTCATGGGTTTACGGATGAATGTTTATTCCTCTTTGGTGAGCTTAGGAGGCTGGATTGTGGTTTATCTGGGACTACCATTGTGAGTTTGATGTCTACTATCGTGGGGGAGGAAGAGTTAGGACTAGGTGAACAGAATCACGAGTTAGCGATGAAAAATGGTCTTGATTGTGAAATCTCAGTTGCAAATGTGCTGTTAAATATGTATGTGAAATGTTCTGATGTCGCATTGGATGAGAAAGTACTTGAGGAGATGCCGTTGCATGACATAGTGTCATATAATACAATCATTGGGGCATATTCTAGGGATGACGATTCACCTAGGGCCTTCGAATTACTACATAGCCTCTCTGATCTTGGAGTTCTGCCTAACAAGACAACATATGTTGGACTAATCAATTGTTGCACGAGCTTACGGATTCCTCAAAATGGAGAATATATTCATACCAAAGCAATAAGAAATGCATACCGGCATAATGTTTTCGTTGGCAGTGCCCTGGTCGAATTCTATGGTATGTGTGAGATGATAAGCGCTGCACATCACTGTTTCATTGAAACACACGGCAAAAATGTTACATCTTGGAATTTCTCTCATCGTCTCTTATGCAACCAAATGCTTTGACACATCTACTGCTTTGATGCGTGATATGTGTGGATCAGGTCTCCAGCCTTGTGAATTCACATTCTCTAGCCTGATGAAAACATCAGTGGCATTTCAGTTGCAGATGCTTCATGTTCTGACAATAACAATGGGTTATCACGATCATGAGTGTATGTTTTGAGCTCCCTTGTGAACTCATATGCCAAGAATGGATTGACCTGTGATGCTTTACATGCTGCTGCACTTTCCGTGATGCCACTTCAAGTAGTCTCCTCAAACATTTTGGCTGCAATTTATAGCAGAACTGTGATGAACTGAAGGGTCAAGTTGGTTGGAATCATCACTTATAATTTAGCTGCCTGAGATGCAACGTTTTATGGGTAAGGATACTTCGAATGAAACTGAGTTTTGAAAGAAGTCTTTTTGCATGTAGTTTACAGTATTATCTACTCCCTGTCCTTTCAGAAAAGATTATTTCGCACATTTGGTACTTTCTCCTTCTCGCCCATATGGCAAAGTAGGAGACTCCCTCTCCAAATAAACAGCAGATGGATCACTAAACATGATTTTCCGAAGACTGACCATTTCTGGGGATGCTCGAGGGACTATCAAGTTCCTCACACACAGACAGCATCAGGGTACTTACATAAAATGCTGGTTTCTTATGAAAGATATGTTGTGCACAGAACGTTCAGTGACTCATATGCAACCAAAGTAACTAAATGGCCTCCTATCCTGACTATCGTACAACCAACATCCAGAAAAGTTGCATTCGTGCAAATCAATATGTGCAGATATATACACTCCATTTATGATCTTTACATACCTCTGGGTCAGTTGAAAGAAGACGCCAATATATGTAGGCACGATCACGCAGGCCTGGATTGTCAGTCTCCACAGTCGCATTAATCATGGATGCCTAAATACATATTATTAATTGGTTATCATGATGAGGTGTTCGGAGTTTTTTTTTTAGGTTTATGCTGATGGCTAAAGTTCCTCGTGACAATCACACGGTCGTGAGAGTGCTGAGTTCTTGCACTAAACTCAGCAGCCTCCTCTGGTAGTTCTATTCACAGTCTTCCGATCAAAACATGCTTCCAGCGCTGCGACACGTTTGTTTGCAACATTCTGATAGACATGTATGCAAAGTGCGGAACTGTTGCTAGTTCAGTGAAAATTTTTGATGAAACTTTAGAGAAGAACCTTATCACATGTACTACTTTGATTTCTGCACTTGGACATCACGGTTCTGCACGTGAGGCCTTGGAGGGGTTTCGAAAGATGGAACTTCTCGGGATTAAACCAGATAGTGTGACATTCATAGCACTCTTGTCGGCAAGCAGACATGATGGTTTAGTTAAAGAAGGGATAGGGCTGTTCTCGCGGATGGAAAATGTCTATGGGATTAGGCGTGAGATGGATCACTGTCACTGTGCAGTTGACTTGCTAGCTAGACATGCGCATGGAACCAGTGAGGCATTATCAGTGAACGGATCATAACCCATGTTATTACCATCTAATGAAATGGGCCTAGTGGCCACAAATCATCCCAGGTTGACAATATTGACAGATTTATCTGAGACAAAAGTTATTGCTTCGGATAATAGGGGCATTGTTAACTCGACTAGCTTTTGCTACCCGGCTGTCGTGGAGCACTTTGATGGATATATCCTTAAAATTTGATAGTTAAGCTATGTAGTTTCGAGGACGAAACTTTTTAAAAGTTGATAGTTATGTAATAAATTGAATTATTTTTTTTTGAATCGTCGTTTTAATTATAAATTTTAATCCGCAGGTTGCGGTGAGTTTGGGAGATGAGGATTGAGTATAGGGTGATTGATGGATTGATAATTACTGTCAGTGTAATGGTTGACGATAACGATATACGAATAAGATTAATTGTACTGTACTTAGGTTATAATAACGAAGTGTGCTATAAAGCGATAAGAATGTGACTACAATTTGGGATGTACTTAATTAAAGGAAACTGTCAATGAATATATGAATACGATTAACGAATAAAGAATAAGGATGTAGGGTCGCATTGGTAAGGGCGGAGGCCCTTCGGTTATACTTGGTCGCACGGGGGAAGAGTATTGGTACCCCAAGAGATGTATGGTCGCATTGGTAAGAACGGAGGCCCTTCGGTTATACTTGGTCGTACAGGGGAAAAGTATTAGTACCCCAAAAGATGTATGGTTGTATTGGTAAGGGTGGATGTCCTTCGGTTATACTTGGTCGCACAGGGGAAGAGTATTGGTACCTCAAGAGATGTATGGTCGCATTGGTAAGGGCGGAGGCCCTTCGATTATACTTGGTCGCACGGGGGAAGAGTATTGGTACCCCGAGAGATGTATGGTCGCATTGGTAAGGGCGGAGGCCCTTCGGTTATACTTGGTCACAGGGGGGAGGGGGAGAGAAATGGTACCCCGGAGGTTTCTAAGGTCATATGAGAACAAGAGGACGGGAATTAACTAATCCCTTCTTCAGTTGTGAAGTCTAACAGTAATGGTAAATGCCAAAACAATGTGGGTGTCAGTAATGGGGTCAATATCAACCAAAAAGTTAATAGAATAGTTGAGCGAATGAAATGACAATGAGAGGGAGAAAGGGGTTTTAATATACTGTCAATTGGAACGTGTTATGACAGGTAACAGAGCTATAGTACGTGACATCCAATCTATGGCATTACCCAGGGTCTACTGAGCGTATCTTTGCTCACGGGTTTCTTGTTTTCTTCGTGATTGTCGTTGTGCAAGCTCAGGTGAGGAGGACGGAGCTTCGGAATAGTTGCTCCAACAGGGACCTCTTCTGTGTTATATGTAGAATTTGGATTGTATGTTGTATTCGAGTTTCAAAACTGTTATGGATGACTGTAATAAGTACCTTTTCATATGTTCTGCAATATAAACCCTATTATGAACTTGCATTGCTATGGATTTCGGTTTGTAGCGGCAGTGACGTCACATAAATATTATTAATAAATTATCGTGGCGTTACATAGCAGTTCAAACCTTACTACACCTCTCCACTCTAATGATTTTTATTTTTATTTTTTTGTATATATTTGTTAATTACTCCTATGAAATTTGTAAAAAATATAGCTTAATCATGTATGTTTGAAAGGCTTAGTTTTTAAGAAGACATGTGAATTATATTCCCAAAAAAGAAAAAGAAAAAAAAGAGGCATAATCTTGAATGATAATGAGTCCTTAACAATATGAAATTTGTTTCATTATATGGTCAGTTGCTTAAATCTACTACAATAATCCTGTAACTAATAGTAACTAGACCTGTGACAAATATGTCACAATACCAGATATTTAAATTAGGATAATGATGATATTTTGCTATAATATTATTATTCAATCAAAAGAAATAAGTAATCTTTAATCTTTATTGAAATATTCATTTATACTATACAATTATTTTGTTGATTACTCATGCATAGCCTTACGAAAAAAGCTCTAGATATATTAATTCAAACATTAAAATTAATTATTGTGGTTAGATAATATATGTGAGAACGTAATTCCTTGTATATGAAAACTATAGAATCATAATGCAGTGGATTACTTGTTGTGATTACACCCATGATTGTAAGTTTACTCTATATTACTATCGTGTTTTGATTATAGTCTGAAAGAGTAGGTGAGAAAGACAAACTAAATGATAAAATATGCATAAAATGAGTTTTCAATGACCCTAAAATAAAACTTTCAAGGTTTGAAATCATTATTAGACTATAAGAGCTCATCGGGGCCAAATGATCAACCAAAAAACTATCCCATCCTGAAAGTCCACTTGGCCCAAATGACCAACCTAAAAACTAACTCATCCCTGAAATTATATATAATACATAATTGTTATATGAAATGAACAAGTGAATCTCGACAATCATATTTTATCCTTGTAAAAGGTTAGTCACGGTATTTTTTTCACCTCTAATTTTTACAAGGTTTGAATGAAATATTAAGTTAAATTAGGTGCTTTTAGTACACAAAAAATAATAAATACAAAATAAATTATAAAATTTTTATTTATTATAGTTAATTATATTTCGCCCCCACAACAAAAAATCTTAGGTCCTCACTGTCCACGTGCCCATCCTCTTTTCTCCATTCCTCCATTTTTACTTATAACTGAAACAAAATCTCCATTCCTTTTCATTTCGTATGAAAACCAAAAAAAGTATAAGTCAAATCAAACCCAAAAATAAAATCTTACCCAAGTATTTTTCCACTCTCATCTAAATCAAACAAACAAAAAAAAAAACCTCAAAATCAAACAACCATTCATAAACCTAGAACCGAAAAAATTATCCAATCGAGATTCAAATTCACCGGATCAAATTCAAGGGTTAAAATCATCAAATACAACAACAGTGCTATTATCAATTCTTAGTATGCGACAAACATCCCAATCGATCTCGTTCGAGAAATGCTTCTCCAGCAGGACATTCTCCGGCCCCGACTCCTCTCCATCATCAACAAACATTAACCCGACAATGGCCAGTTGTCTCGTTCTCCTCCATCTTCATCGTATTAGGGGAATTGGATGAGGAAAAATGAGATTTAAGGATTAAAATCCCCAAAACTTTAGATCTTAACCTTTGAATTCGATCTATTAATTTTAACCCAAAGTCTGCACAAATCAACAACGTCATCGTGGTTCCAATCCAACAATCAAAGAACCAACTTGGATTGATCATGCTCAGATGCCCAAATTAAAAGATTCAGGTGAAGAGTGAGTAAAGGATGAGATGGAGGGAATGTGTGTTTGTTGTAGACCTTGTGGTCATTGGGCATTGAAGTAATTTTGTCAACAACCATTAACGGAGGAAGGTGATGTTAACATCCAGCAAAATTGGGGGGTTATGTGCTTCTTTTGATAGTTTAGGGGGTTATGTGTAACTGGTTGATACTGGAGGTGGTAAAGTGTTATTTTTCGTAAATTATATCTCGATAAATATGAAAGTCAAATTTCTCATAATAGAGTGAATGTTTATAGTTGATGTGTCATTATTGTTTGTCACGTTGAAGTGAGTAGACCGGTCACTGACAGGTGAACCTAGCAGACGTCGTTTTGGTGAGATAGACCGCATGCACACCACAATCGAATAAGCCGTGTTAGACGGAAGACCGAGATTTTAACCTCGGACATCCGCTACGAGACTCAAATAGGTTCCAGAAGTAGGTCGGAGAGGAATTGAATGAGAGTAGTTGTCACGCCCCGAATTTTCATTACTTATTAATGAGACATATGACGTTACTGTCGCTAGGCCAAGCCTCAACTAGATAAAAACTATATATCCTGGCTTAGTCATAAGAATTAAGCTGATTTCACTTATACATCATTAGTGTAGAAACTTTTGATGCACAGAATCATAACTCAGAATATCACCTTCACAGCGAAAGTTACAGGTCTTTCTAAGATCATAATACTATTCACACATAAGCTACATTTAGAATCAAATCTTAGGTCACACTTCTCCTTTAAGCCTTACTCCTGTAACAATTAGAAGAAGAAAGACACAAAAAAATAATAACCGTGAGCTATAGAAGCTCAATAACTTGTCGGTCCCCTTACTAGGGGTTACACGAGAGAAAAAGGTAAGAAAAGGAAAGAAAAATGATAACTTGGATCCTTTGTTCCAACACTCTGGAATTATTATGGCAATTTGGCATTCACAATTATCATCCCAATCATACCAGTGATTCACCCTAGTCACATAAGCATACTTAATACCACGTAACAACCCTCAAAACCATGCGTCAATCGAAACTCTAGATATTATCAACGTCATTTACTACCGTCATACCCTTTATGGTATGACAGTCAAAATCTCCATATCAAACAAACTAAGACAATGACACTGTGACACGACAGGTCCCCAGCCAAGTCTCATGCACTGCTGCACTCAGCAGTTCACTCAAGACTTTATTATGCTTACCATCATATCAATCACACAAACAACATAGGATAAATACTCTTAATGTTATAATTGTATCCTTGACGAGACTTATTCAATTTCATAAGTAAACTCTCTTTAGTTTTAGAATGTCACCACCAAGTCACCGTATAACATAAACGACAGACACAATGCTCTTTGTGTTTTATACCACGGAGTTATCTCACCAATTATGGATTTACACTCCTTTCACACATTCATCCTCATTATAACAGCAAATAATGCATTACATACACCATGAAACAACACTCCATAGCACTCAGAATTTAGCACATACCACACAATAGTTGCAGTCAGTATTTTAAGTCAGCCACATTTAGTGACTATGTCCAAAAATTCCAATTCATATTATTATACTCACGATATAATAATACGCATCGTCATACACAATAAATCTAAATGTTATCTTTTACCATAGTTCTTTACATGCACATACTCAGCCTTGTCCTTAAGTGACAATGATCAACGTCTCCAAATCCTATAATATAATAAGAAACACGTATTAAGACACACCCTTATGAATGATTATTCACGTTATGGAGTCAAGCAAATTGGTTCGTACTTCTTGAAAAACCGTCATAATAATATTATTTGGTGGTGTCAAGTTTTGAGAAAAGTCTTTGATACTTATTTTGATAGTCCATGATGATGATTTTATGTATTTACCATCATTATAAGTGTTTGTGAACATTTGGAGTTGTTTCAGGATCAAAACGGTTCATTTTCGGATTTTGTCCAACATGACCCTTCGACACATTTAAATCTATAACTTCTTGTATACAAATCCAAAATTTATTTCGTAAAATAATACATAAACTAGACTCTATAAAATTTTCATAGAATAAGATTTTCCATCATGAAACCTTACCAATAATAGCAGTTTATTCGTTCAAGTTTATATTTTCTTTTAAATCAGATAATTTGACCTTGCTTCACTAATCACTTCATAAATCCTTGCATACAACTCCAAATCTAAATTTTTAAATTGTTCTGAAAATTAGACTTCAAGGGATTTCCATTGATATAAGACTTGTTCTCTAACTCTTTTTTTGTAATTTAAGATCAAGTCACAAAGTGATCCCTGTAACGGTTTTTTAGATTAACATATCCGTACGTTTCGACTTATATCTTGAGATTCACAACTCCAAATTATACTCTATTAACTTTATCAGAAACTAGATATGTGAAGATTCAACATATATTAAAATAAAAATTTATCATAGAGCCTATGATTTTCACAAAATTTCTGAATAAGATGATCACCTTCTCTTATTAATGGTGAAGAATTCTCGTTGTCTTGTAACCCTACCTTCTCCTCTTCTCCTCAAACTTTCCTTCTTTTCTTCTCTTATTTATCTTTTCTTTCGCATGACAAAAAGTGTTTTTATATTTGTAAAAAAAATTTCAAGGAGAAGAGAGTTTGTATTTATTGAAAAATAAATTAATTAAAATAGTTTTAGTGGATAATTAGTGGGGTATTTAGTGGATAATTAATTTATTTTAGGTGGAGTAAAAATTAACATAAAGAAAAATAAGTGTCAAAATTAGGTTTATGTCATTTTCGTATAAATACGATATTTTCATATTAAGATCGTATTTTTTCATATTTGCGAACTAGGGTTGGATTTCATTCATATTTTGTGTTCTTTCCTTATTATATCGTCAAACAAGCCTTTTAATCCCACAAAATGAATTATAATGTACGATTATTTACTATTCATATTAATTATCGTGAAATTAAATTTTATAGAATTTTTCGGATCCTTATCATATTTTTGTCATAAGTTTTAACAAACTAATTTTATAACCTCATTGTATAAATTATGACGTTAAGTAATATACTATTTTTTTATTATTTGAGAAAATACATTATCTTAAATTTTTCGGGACTTTACAATAGTAATGACTGAGAAGATACTTTTTTTGGAAAATAAGATTGCCTATTTATACGTGCTTTTCCCTCCAACTTTGGATGGGTTTTCCTTAAGAATGTTCTCTTTGGGCCTATCTTTCCTCTTGGGCCCAAATCCATAGATTCACCAAATCCATAATTTCTCTTTGGGCCTATCATGTGTCCCCCGAGCCTTCTGAGTCAACCGGTCCGATCGGATAGCAGGGTTGGATAAGCTTTACTTCATTTGTTGGGATAGAGCGGAGGACTGTCTATCCACTAAGACATTCTTTTTCATAAGTCGTTGATGAGGCCCGAACAATTTAGAACGATCAGCCCGATCGAACCCCTCTCAAGAGATCTACCCATTTCAGGGGTTAGTTCGACAACAAGCATTCCGAGGGACGTTCTGCCCCCCGTGTCTTTATCTGTGGTCTTATAAAGCCCTACAAAATTACGATCAAATAAATATAAAAATTATGATCAAATAATAGTTCGAAAATTAATAAATATAACGAAAATAAGCGTTTTCTCTTTTGTAATAAATTAAAAGTAAGAAATGAGTCTCGTTTCAAAGTTTTGAGACGTAACATTACGCTCATAACTTTAAAATTTATGACAAAGTTGGGATACCTTTTATCGCGAAAAAATTTAGAAAATTATATGTTAATTAATAACATGATTTTTCGAGCGTGGTGGTAAAATTTGAGCGAAGGATGTAGAAGATATGGGATTAACTGGTCCTGCGATTAAATGGAACGGGGATGTTTTTTAAATTACCCTACCAACTCCCCTTTCCCTCTCTTTTCCTCCCACTACACCCACTCCACCACCAAACCCACTACACCCACTACACCCACTCCACTACCAAACCCATCGCTTCTCCATCCAACATCAACACCAAGACTCCCTCACTCTTCTCTTCACTTCCCTCTCTTCTTCCTCTTGTTCTCTCTTTTCTTGTTTTTCTTTTGGCCTAAGTAACACAACAAGGTGGTAGAGAAGGAAAAGACGCAGGGAAGATCATCATCAAAGGAAGGAGAATAGACCGAGAGAGGGGGGACATGAGCCACAAAACAAGGAAGAGTGAAGTTGAGCTAATCACGTCAAATGAAAGCAAAACAAGCTCAAATCCGTTTCAACAAAAGGGTAAGTTTTTCCTTCTCTGTTCATAACCTTTAACTGACCATATGTGATCAAAAAATAAGAAAAATAACAAGGAAAATAAGCCACAGACGATTGAAATGCATTTATGAGCTAAAAGACGAGTTATGCTCGTGAGACCCGGAAACCTAAGATTTTATGTATCAAACAAG
>JAOVYX010015966.1:0-26087 GCA_035668315.1 Drosera spatulata | reverse complement strand
AGAAGAAGGGAGGTGGAGGAGGAGAGGAGGGAGAGAGAAGAGAGGGGCGGCCGACGGGGAGAGGTGGCGGTGGGGCGGGGTTTGGTGGTGCGGCTGCGGGGCGAGGAGGAGGGAGGCCGGTGAGGCAGTGGTGGTGCTGGGTCGGGTCCGCCGGGGAGGGAGAGAAGGGGAAAAGAAGAAGGGGAATAAAGAGTTGTCACGTGGCAGTCTCCGATTGGCCAGTTTAGGATAATTTTAGATTACGTTATCCCTTCGATTTATATTGTTCGATTATCGAAATAAATATATGAAAATTCTCAGAATTTTATAACGATTTCGAATTTATATTTAAAATTCAGTTTTAATGACTCGTTTATTTTAAGAAAAATTAATAACATAATTAATTAAGCGTGTCTCAAATTCTTTTTATTACAGTTATCGTAGAATGTATATCCTCAGATCCTGTCATTGTTCTCCCCAGTGTCACACCCCAATCGCAAGGGAGCATGACCGGCATGTGGATTATAATGTACAATCTTGTAATCCACGTCAGCCTTTAAAATAAAGTCACAATTCGAACATCCATTAAAAAAAATTTACATTATTTATCCCCTTTATCAAATATATCCACAAGCCTATATTTGTCATAAACATAGACAACTAACATGAAGGGAAATGCATGTGACGAAATTCCTATGAGGTCCACTGTCAGAGCTTCCATGACGTCCAAGTTAATCATATGAACCAACTGTCTATTGTGATGCTGAACGAGAAATCTAGCACACTGGGCAAAACAAGTGACATACAAATTAAGAAAGATATAGGTTCAACATAGAATAGATAAAGGCTGCAAGATTAGTTCCTAACACATTAAAACAAATGGGAGCATGAAAACAGTCAAATAATTGATAGATATAAATTATCAAGCACACTCCCAAAATCCCAAAAAACATCAACACACACTCAAAGACTTGCGCATGATGGCTACGAGGTTCAAATAATCTCCGGTGGCCATTTAAAAACTCAAATGATTGATCATATAGTTACACTGGACGATGGCTCCAACCTGCATAATCCTGTAAGCTGATCTTAGATGACAAATATAACCTGTTGAGACATTCTAGAGTCAAACGTATGCCTGTCATATAAAAAGAAGGTCATCAAATGGGTTTCTTTAGAAAGATAAAGTGTACTAGACTCTCATATGAAATTTGAGAATATCGAAGTAAGAATTGATGAAATATCAATTGACGATGCGAACACCCTGAATAAAAAACGACAAAACAAAAATCACTAAAATACCTTTACAATTCAATAAAAATAGGTTGACATCTCAATAAAATAACTATAATTTTATGAATAAAACACTAAATTATATACGGTTTATTTTATTGCGAAGTAGACTTCATTAGCTTTCCATACATGCAAGATTCGTAATTTAATTCATTCTCTACAAATTATGATAATATCTCGAATTCACGTCATTAACATTACTCACATAATTTGACCTCTTATCACTAATCAGCTCATAACTCATAGCACAAAACTCCGAATTCCATTTTATAAATTTTGTATCAAACTAAACTCAAATATGTTTCTAACCATGTAAGGCTCGTTACACGATTAATTACGTAATAAAGATAGAGAATTCTGCGCTCGAGATAGGTTGACCTTTTAGCGCTTTTTGGCCTATAACTTTTATGTATACACGTCTGATTGACAAATCGTAAAATTCCCCATAAGCTAGACATCTTGGGCTTCATTATTTGTGAATTTCAAACCTAAACTCGCTGCCAATATTTTCTGATCGAATTTCAAATGTTCTAGCAGAATATGATTTCATCAATGGGGCATCAAACCTTACTTTTATCCCAAATTACACTATCACCATCAAATTCGACCCAAATCAGAATTATTCCTTTTTTGAAAGCCCTAGTATCAATAATTTAGATTAGAGATGATGAATACATACCAAAAAAAGATATGAAAATCGGATCCTTTGTCTAAGTTGAGTGAAATTATTTGATGGAGTGGGATAATGAGCATGAGAACCTGACATAGTCAGTTTTGGAGATTCTAGGGTTAAGGGATTTTATATAGGTATTTATATATTGAAGATTTTAAGACCAACGTAAATAGGTTTTTTTTTTTTAAATTCCAAGATTTTTTTATTATTATATGGGAATAAATAATATCATATAAATTTTTACCAAAAACATCTTAATTAAATCAAAACCATGAATTCGTTAATCCAGATTAAAATCCCAATCATTGATAATATAAAAATAGTTATACGTATTGCTTCAAAGATAAATCATCATAATAAAATATAATTTTAGGGTTGGGATATCACCCAGGCCCTGTCAGTGATCTCCCAGGCCCTGTGATGAGAAATATTAAGTGGTGGTTGTTATTGTGGAAAATAAAATAAAATAAAATTCAAGGGGAAAGATTTGTATTGCCTTTATAAGGTCAAAAAATCATAAACTTATAGATACTTTTTTTTTTCAGTATATTGCAATTATTTTAGAAAATAATTAATTTTATTACCTTTAGGCTTATCTTCTTACCGTCAGTTAAATCTAAAAAGGATCAGTAACTAATTCGAACAAAAATCTTTGATCAAGATTTAACAATCGATTCTGTTAGAAAAATCTATATGTTTGAACTTGTTCCATAGTAACAGAACGTCAGCACCCAAAAACGAGTCATACCAAATCGGGCCAAACGTTTCCTTCTCTTGATACCGTGGTTCGTTTTCTAATTTTCGAGCTTTTTGTGGTTTGAATATTCGACTGTAAGTGTAGTTCTCTTTGTCGTTAATTTGCGGGTGTCTGTTGAGGAAAGCTGATAGATAAGGGAATTCTTCAGTGCTGGATCGATCTTTGTCGGTTGTTTCTGATGATGTGCTTTTTGGTGTATATCTAGGTTGCGAAGATGTCTGAGATGGATATAGACCGTGTGGACAGCATTGTAGATCCTCAGCTATGGCAAATCTGTGCGGGGAGCACGATCCGAATGCCGCGGGTGAATTCCCAGGTGTTCTACTTCCCTCAGGGTCACATTGAGCAACTCTATGGCGGAGTTGATTTGGATTCTTTTCCAAGTATCCCACATATGATTTTGTGTAGAGTGGAGGAGATTAACTACTTAGCAGATCGTGAGAGCGATGAGATTTATGCTAAGATTAGGCTCGTTCCGGTTTCTAACAGTGGGCCTGACCATGCTGATCAAGAATATGGGCAACCAGAGAAGAGCCCCGAGGTGGTTATGAAGATCTTGACAAGGTCGGATGCTAACAACGGGGGAGGATTCTCGGTCCCTAAGGATTGTGCCAGTAAGATCTTTCCTTCGCTGAACTACAAAGGGGATCCTCCTCTCCAGGATATTTATCCGAGGGATGTCCATGGCGAGCGCTGGAAAATCAAGCATATATATAGAGGGAACCCTCTACGGCATTTGCTGACCACCGGTTGGAGTGAATTTGTGACTGCTAAGAACCTGATTGTGGATGATTCCGTTCTGTTTGTAAAAGGTGAAAATGGTGACATCCGTGTCCTGATCAGGCGGCCGATATCAAAATACCTAGAATGGAATCCAAAGTCCTTCTACGCGCAATGTTGTGAGGAAAGAGCACCTAAAGGCGGCAAATCGTGTGAAGGAGAAGCTAATGGCGGCGAATCTTGTGAAGGAGAAGCTAATGGTGGCAACCCGAGTCAAAGGGGTGGTAATGGTGGCAAGCCGGTTCGTAGTCTGAGTAGGTTCCCAGAGAAAGAAACTGCTGATTCGGTCACTCAAGCTGCCTTGTCTGCTGTGAATGGCCAGCCCTTTGAGGTTATTTACTACCCTCGACAGGATGCCGCTGAGTTCGTGGTAAAGGCCGAGCGTGTGAATTCTGCATCTCAAGTGTGTTGGAGTCGAGGTATGAGGGTCAAGATGCTTCATGAGAAGGAGGGTGAGTTGGAAACGACTTGGTTCACTGGCACCGTATCAGCCCTCGTGGCTCTTAACGCCTCAAAATGGCCCGAATCTCCATGGAAGGCCCTTAAGGTATCATCTTCCTAGTATTGATCTTTACTCGCATTTTTTTTCCCTCGAAGCAATGTTAATGCCTGCGTTTGATCTCTGAAGAATTTACACTGACATGGTTGGTTAAAAGTAATATACTTAGCATTCCAAGGATTCTGATGCTGTAAGAAATCTCGAAGCCAAACGCATTAAGTAGTATATCTGTGTTGTTGACGAGTTTCCCTACAGCGAGTAACTCTTCACGGGTGACAGCTACAAAGAAGTTTTGATCTCTGTTTGTTGACATCAAACAGTCGTATTCAGGAAATCAACATTTATCGCCTCTGCCTATATGCTAGTGAACTCCAGATTGTTGATATTTACTCATTAGCCCTTGATGACTTGATTGTAGGTTGAGTGGGATCATGATCCGTACGTCCTCGAAGATCTGAAGCATGTCAGCCCTTGGCTAGTGAAATTAGACTCATCAGTTGCGCCACAACCAAACCGGAGTAAGAAGATCATCAAACCGGCCAATGTGGGTGAACTGCAAAAGAAGAATATCAAACCGGCCAACGTGGGTGAACTACAAGGCGCTCGCCTTGAGGTCAATAGGCATCTTCGAATGTCGACGATCCCAGCCAAAGTCAAGCAAGCCAACAAACCTTCCGGAAATCTGCCTGTAAATCGGCCTGCAGGCGTGGAGGGAGCCAGGCCTTCTCGATTACTGTTAAGCAACTTGAATCCTGAGAGGAGAAGCACATTACAATCAGGTGGCACTTCAGTTGCTCACTTGACTGGAGATCGTGCTGCGACTGTCCCTACTAGATCCTCGAATCCATCCGCTATTGTCCCAGACCCTGGCAGCGATAACAGTGCCTCTCGTGATGCGGCTATTAGATCCTCGAGTCCAACCAGCAGTAATAACCAAGACCCAAGCAGCAACGGCAATGGCAGTGGCAGTGTCTCTCGCCCCCCAAGCGCAACTTCAGGAGATGCACTCCAGTCACCAGATGAGCCAAGAAAGGGAAAGAAGTCGTTCAGGCTTTTCGGCAAAACAATCTGGGTGGACGTGCCTGAAAACGATTCAGACAGTATGGCAGATAAGAACTCTAATGGTAGCGAACAGGTTCACTCGTCTCCTGAGAACGATTCAGACAATACGGCGGAGAAGAACTCTGATGATAACCAACAGGTTCACTCGTCTCCTGAAGCTGGCGAACTGGGCAGCTGGGAAGTCATTCCGATATATCATGTGATGAAACGCGAAATGCAACTATTCGTCGAAGTACCTCAGGAAATGGACATTGATATGGAACCAAGCGCTCCCTTACGCTAAGAAACACTGCACCAGCTAGCTTCTTGTGTCGATGAGGTACATAGACGGTAGATTGTTGTAAAATTTATATCGCTTAGGCTTTTGATAGGTCGGAGTCGTTCTCTTATTTGTTATGGGACTGCAGCGTGCAGGCTGCCTAGCTATAGTCAAAGAAATTCACCTCTTCCAATGTCTTGTACGTAGCATTTTGTGAACAACTCACGAGCTAAATCGAACACCTGATGTTAGTTTCATAATCGGTTTTCGTTAGCCACGTTCCTTATACTATGTCGTGTTGATCGTTACATTCTCCCCTACGAGCTTGCTGCAGATTAGCTATGTCGCGAAAGCATTTAAAAATATGTGAACGACAGTAAGCTTTGTATGTGAATTATACCGAGATCGTGAACTTGATTGTTTAAAATGTTACAATTTCATGCAAGATATCAGCACAGAGGACGTTAGAAAATGTAGTCAATCACAGAACTTTGAAACTATAACGGACTGGTAATAAAATGATTTTTGAATTTGGAGTATCCCCTGAGTTTCAATGAAAATAAAGGAAAACATTTGTGTTTCAAAAAGTAACCAATTAAATGTTGAAAATCAATTTTTAACAGTTGATTTTTCAAAAAACAAATGGAGGTAAGATTGCATGGGATCGGAAACAGTGTCATAGCAACAAATGTAAAATTGCGTACATTAGGTTCTGTGTTTTTTAGATCTTATAAATTGACAGGATTATCTGCATTGTTGTTGTCGTTATTGTTTTTTTATATATATATATAAACTAAAACCAATGTAAATCTTATCCCTTAATTATTTTACATCAAGATTTACCTTTGATGAGAATTATTTTACATCAATTTTAAAACAAAATATTTATGTTATTTTAGTCCATTATAAACATATTTTACCTCAACTTGGTCACTTATCGTAAAAATAAGCGAGAAAAAAGAACTGACCGAATCTATTTTAAGATTCAAACTGATTGATTTTTGCCCCTGCAAAAATCGATTTCTAGTTTTATTCTCCTATATATATGTAATTGTTCAGACGCATTCTGATCCACTGTGGTATATTTTGTCTGGTTTCTTTCGTATGAACAACCAAAAAACACAAATCTCAAAACCACACAGACTCGACGAAAACCCTATAATCACCCACTTGATTGCAACTCAAAGGTATGTGATTATTTCGAAGCATATTTGATGTTGATTGCCGTGTGATGAGTTGATATTGGTAGGGTTTTTTCTGTCTTTTTTCCGATGATGAATTGAATTTCCGAGTTTTTAAGTTGAGAGTCTGGTTTTGATCCCAAAAAAAAAAAAAAACAAGGTTGAGAGTTTGATTGATCGGCCGTGGCGAAGTTTCTGTACACCATTTAATTTCTGTGTACGTTATGTTTGATATTGTCACAGAAAATATTTTAAGGGAATATGTATAACGAGGTAGTAGACACAACAATAATAATAAATCCATTTATTTCAATCTAGGACAAGGTCAGGAAAAACGGGGTAGATGCAGTTTTATTGCTATTGCAAACAAGGAGACAAAAAGGATCCATGCAGTGTTATTGACGAATAGGTAAAGAGCAACAGAGAAATCGTTTTTTAATATTCTCATAACTTAACAGGGTGAATTGGATGCATGCACACACAGATATATATATATATATATATATATATATAAAGGTTTATTGGGCTGATTTATAATCAGTCATATTTGTTGATTTTATACAAATAGTGTTATGAAGATTCTGTATCAGTGATTTTTTGAAACGGAATCTTTTTATGGTATAAAATCATTCATGTTGGCTTCGAGAATATATATCATGAACACCTAAACTTAGGTGTGTCTACATAAATTCAATTATTAACATTAAAACATGAAGGAGAGATACATTTTGAGATTAGAGCCCAACAATTAATAAACCATTATCATAAAGTGAGGCCCATATCCCCATATTTATTTATCCCTACGTTTTAATCTTAATCGTTGATTTATATTAAACACACCCAAGTTTAGCTATGTCATGACAAATATCCGTTTTTCTCTATATATAAAAATATAAGAGAAAATAACATATTCTGTAAAAGTCGGGCACCATCGTGCTACAAAGTCCAAAAAATATCATTTTATAAAAGTAACGACATGGGTTGTGTTCGTGATATTTACTAAATCAATTAACAAAAGGAGAATGAACCATGACATCCACAATAAGGGATTATGTGATTTTCTCTTTACTTTACTTGATGAAATTTTGCGTTTGTGATGCACCACAAAAATTTACCTTTTTGCGACCGAATATTTCAAAACATAAACAAAGATTTTGGTCGCAAAAGCTTGATCGCTAATTAATTTAGCAACCGATGTTAAATCGATCGCTAAATCTACGATTGAACATAAACGGTCGCTAAATATTATTCATGGGCAGTTTTTTTTATGCAAGTTAGCGACCGAATCGGTCGAGAATTAACTTATTCCAGGTGTATAAAAACCTGATTTGAACATCACGCCATGCTATACAAAAATACAATCCAAAATTCAACCAAACCAGCACAAAATCATACATCCACACTCCGAGCTTCACAATCCAAACATCAACAGACCAATTTTTAGAAACCAACATTTCAAAATAAATCCAAAAATTATACAAATTTTTGTTTTAGAAGCGTTATCCATTGATAAACACATGAAACTACATCAAACACATGTAACTACAAAATCTGAAACCCAGAGATCTGCTCTGGAGGACATGAAGGTGGCGGTGACGATAGATCGTGAAAATCGTTGGGGCCACGATCAAAAACATTCCTCTCGTACTGGGTCATCCTCTCCATCTTCGTCCTCAGAGCTGCCACCTTGTCCTCCAGCGCCTGCATCTGGAAGTGATCGATGGATGTTGATACTCTATTGCTCGAGGAACACATCTCCTTGGGATAGTAAATCGAGGAGGCTGATTCTAGATCATAGACGTATCCCTTCTTACATCCCGCTGTGTTTAGATATGTCTGGCTGGTAAATGCACGCTCCTGCTCCTGAGTGAGCTGAGTGCCTAGTTGCTAGTCGGAAAAAATTTTAGTGACCGAATTTTAAAATGGTCGCAAAATGCATGTTCTTTTGTAGTGTGAGTTGTTAAAAATGTGATAATTTTCATCTCCGTTTTTTCTATCTTCGAATTTTAGTGGCCGAATGTTGTTTGCTGAACAATTATAAAGAAAGAAGAAAACAAAATGTAAAAAAAAAACAGCTCAAAAAGGATTTTTTTCTTTTTGATGTTTTGAAGCAGATAAGTAGATAACGTGAAAAAAACATAAAAATGAACAAAAAGGTATGCAAGAAACAATGACATGCAGCATTTTGAATTATGTTTTAGCATAGGTTGTGTTTGTGATACATAATAATCAACCTAACAAAAAGAAAATGAACAATGACATGCAAGAATTTCGAATCATAAGGGATTATTTGGTTTTTCCTTTATTTGGATCAAATTTTGTCTATTTGACATGAGTTGTAACAAATGTTATAATTTTCATCTCATTCAGAACAATTATAAAGAAAAAATGAAAACAAAAAAAATACTCGTTTTGATGGCTTGAAGCAGCTCCTTAACTACCTTTTACAGCGTAACAACATTACTCATATATATATCGGGTTAGCCTTTATGCTGTAAAAGGCAACTACTTAGCTACTTCAAACTATAAAAAAAAAAATCATTTTGAGTTGTATTTTTTGCTCTTTTTTTTTTTCTTTTATAATTGTTCAGCAAACAAGATGATTTAGAAAAACGTTGAAGGAAATGAAAATTATCATTTTTGTTACAATCTATGTCACAATGATAAAATTTCATAAGTAAAGAGAAAAACCATGTAATCCATGTCATGTTTCATTTTCTTTTTGTTAGGATGATATATTAAGTATCACAAACACAATCCATGTCATTTCTACTGTATAATGATGTTTTTTGGACTTTGCAGCACAATAATAACTGCCTTTTACAGCATATGTGATTTTTCATATATATATATAGAAAAATCATTAGTGCTGCAACTAGACTGAACCTCTTTTTTTTTGTTAATTGTATATTATTTTATTGTGAATTGTAGCTTCAAATGAACCATGAACCATGACATCAATGGTTGTGTAAATTACGTAGTTCAACCTAATGTTTGTTGCGAAACAATCAGACGTGATTTGATATGAAAACGAAACTTATATTCATACGTATATAATAGTACAAAATACGTATATGTTGTAATTAAATTGGAACGAAGGGAGTATTATTATTTGGTAAGAATCTCAACATATTATTACTGTTATTTTTTAAATTGGAATAATCTCTCTCTCTTTAAAAAAAAGGAGTATGTCTCAAATACTTACAAAACAAGCCGTAGGATTTGTTAGATTTGCTTTTCAAATACTTTCTTCTTATTGTTTTGCCTTTTTATTTTTGAAATTATTTTTAAAATTTAATTTTTGAATGCAAATGGCCACTGTTCTTGAAAAGAAAAACAGAAAATAGAGACTCAAATCCCCTTCATAAATAGATAATGAGCAACCAATAACCTGTTACAACAATGTTTTTAATCATAAGATTTGTTAGTTTTGATTTTCAAATAATAAATAGACAAATGAGCCATTTATATATCTGCTCATTTTGTCTTTTCCAACGATCGAGAGGTGAATTGCCAATTGTTGAAAAGGCTATAATTGTAATTTCCCTTTTACAATGTACATATGTGAGTTCTTGTTTTGAGCAGAAGTTTGAGCAATAAGCAAAGTTGATGGTGTTGAATGGATCCATGTTGGTACTTTTTGATGATGAATGTATAGGTGATAAGGTATGATGCCGCCATGGATGATGGCTATCGACAGAGTGGAGAAATGTGTCAATGCTCAGCTATGGCAAGCTTGTGCGGGAAGAACGATCCAAATGCCGAAGGTCAATTCCGAGGTGTTCTACTTTGTACAAGGTCACATCGAGCATGTACAAAGCGACATTGATTTGGAAAGTTTAGCAAAGATCCCTCATAAGATTCTGTGCAGAGTAGTGGAGATGAAGTACTTAGCGGATCACGATAGCGATGAAGTTTATGCTAAGATTAGGCTTACTCCAATCTCTAGCGATGAGCCTAACCCTGATGAAGATGACAGGACTGTTAGTAGGATGGATTCGGAGGAGGATAAGCCAGATGTGGTTATGAAGACCTTGACTATGTCGGATGCTAACAATGGGACAGGATTCTCGGTCCCTAAGGACTGTGCAGACAAGATCTTCCCTTCGCTGGATTACAATATGGTCCAGCCTAGCCAATTAATTCATCCGAGGGATGTCCATGGCAAACGCTGGGAAATCAAGCATATACATAGGGGGACTCCTCTCCGGCATTTGCTGACCACCGGTTGGAGCCGCTTTGTGACCTCTAAGAAGCTGATCGGGAATGATTCCGTTCTTTTACTAAAGACTAAAATGGGCAAACTCCGAGTTGGCATTAGGAGGAAAACAAATTTGTCGGATGAATGGCATCCAGAGTCCTTCTACGCACGATGTTGTCATGAAAGGGGTGGAAAACCGCGTCAAAGCCTAAGTAGATTCATAGAAAAAGTGACTGCTGATTCCGTGACTCAAGCTGTCAACTGTGCTGTTAATGGTCAGCCCTTCGAGGTTATTTACTACCCTCGTAAGGATGCTGCTGAGTTCGTGGTGAAGGCTGAGCGCGTGAAATCCGCACTGCAAGGTCGCTGGCATCCAGGTATGAGGGTAAGGATGCTGCATGAGAAGAAAAATTCCTTGGATACAGCTTGGTTCAACGGGACTGTATCAGCCGTCAAGGTTTCCAACTCTTCAAAATGGCCGGATTCCCCATGGAAGCTTCTCCAGGTGTTTTCCTAGTGGTGTTTTTCTCGAATGGAACTTTCATTTACGCTGCTTTGATGTTTGAAGTGAAGTTCTTGCAATGTTAATGCACACTGTCTAATCCTGCTTCCGCTTTAAAGGGCTAGAAGTCTAGTTCTACGTTTGGTCACGAGAATAACTAATTATTCAACCATTTTATGCGTATGCTATATCTCCAGATAATTGACCTTTACATGGTTGATTCCAGCTATATGCAATATCTTCAGCGTCGTTAGATTTTCGTAGCCTCGGTAAAATATTGACCTAACTTAATACATACAGCTTTATCAAAGAATTTTTATGGTTGCTTGTAGAGGTATAATTTGTTGGCAGAGAACTTGTATATCCCTTTTCATTGAGAGCTCTTGAATAGTGGTCTCTTTGTCGCGCTAAATTTAGAGTCATTGATCAAAATAGTAGTAGGAGATTTCAACATCATGTATCTGAATTTATGTCCTGATTTAGAGGATATGCTTACAAATTGTGTTTAGACCATCAAAAGGTGTCCATATCAGGAAAATTTTTGAAGAAAAATTTGTGTGCCTATTCTGGTGCATTACGTTATTTCTTCATGGTGTGACTCTTATTATTTCTGTACTCAATCTACTTGTTTCATTCAGCGCAATAACGATGGACTCCGTGGTGTTGATGTTTGCTCATTAGTCTTCCATTACTGAATTGTAGGTTGATTGGGACGTGCCGTTTCTGCACCAAGATGCAAAACACGTTAGCCCCTGGCTCTTGAAACCAGCCCCACCAGATTTGTTACAACCGAGCAAGAAGATCAAACGACAACGATGCGGCAAACCTCAGGTCGTTCAACAACTTCCAAGGACAGTGATCCCGGAGGTTGTCAGCCAGCCCAGGAACAACCCTTCGGGCCATTCCGCTGAAATTTCTCCTGCTGGCATGCAGGGAGCCCGGCATCGTCAATCTGATATAAACTTGAATTCCCAAAGCACCATATTGCGGCCTTCTGTTGTCTCAGTTGGTTTTCCTACTCCTGGTCCTCCAAAAGCTTCAGCAAATTCACTCCACTCGCCAAATCAACAAAGGGCGGATGCGTCGTTTAAGGCTCTTGGTTACTTAATCATGGCGAAGAACCCTGAAAAGGGTTCAGGCAATGATGTGACGGATAAAAGCTCCAACAATGGCCGAATAGAACTCTCCTCAGCTGAAGCATGTGAGTGTGGCGATGAAGAAGTTGTTTTCTTCTGTGATTTTGCTTCCTTATTCTGCAGTTGAGTGACCTGATAAGCTTTCAGCTATCCATAATATTTTAGTTGCTACTAACAATAACTATGTATGTTGCCTTCTAAATGTAGGGAACTCGCTTCAGGTGCGAGATAAACCAGAAGAGGTGAACTCATCTTCAGAACCTTTTGGAAAAACAACTGCGCCCGAGACGCAGATTACCGAAGGCAACTCAGGACATGATGCAGCCTCACCAGCTCAAAATGGGAATGACTCATCCAATGGAACTGCAGATAAGCCAGAGAATTGTACTCACAGTTCAAGACCAGCTGTCAACAGAATGCGCCGACTGAAACGCTCCTTGGAAGAAAGCTGTCGCTAAAATGTTGATTCAGAATCAGACAACACAAAATAAGTTTATGGCATTATGCAGTGTAGCGGCTTAGACGCCAAATGTAGTTGCAACTTTATACATTTACAGTGGTATAGTATATGTTAGGAGATCGATATAGCATGTTATACACAGCATTCAGCATAAGTTCATCTGTGCGCCTACTGTCATACTAATTGTTGTCATCTACCACTGCAGTTGTGATTATCATTAACAGTAGCCGTGTTTTTCTAGTGAATCATAAACTTTCTATGGTTAATATTGTCGATAAAGTTCGAATAGTTTGCTCCTCGTCAAGAAGCTCACACAAATCAACTGCAACGATAAAATGAGTGCAGTCCGATGGGTTCTAATAGCAGTCCGTAGTTCATCAAGCAGTTTCCTTGGTTTATATGTTGAAACGTGAACAAGAACTTCCGAAGAAAGGTGACAAGGTAGTTTGTGGTGGTGAGCCCATCGACAATTATCAGTTTAAAGGGTCCATCAAGTTTGCGGGCAATTTGATAGGTCAAAAAGAGATGCCTCGGGATTTCCTTTTAGGATTTTTAGAGGGGGAGACAAGCAATTAGTAACATTAATAAATCCATAAATTAACAAAATCAAAACTTCCAAGACCTTGTAATATTAGTGTCTTTACACGATTTTTTAAACTGCCAAAGGGTTGTTTGATATAGCTTTTTTTTTTTTTTTTTTTTTAAGGAAATGGCATTACTACTTAAATAGTGAAAATCAAAACCGGTAATAAAAACAGAAAAACAATAACGAAAACTAAAATTACTTTACAAAAAATGCAAGGATTTTTGTTAAAGGAGATCTTAGATATTCTGATGAAATAAAAAATAAAAACTAAAAATGTGTAAACTATCTGAAAGGTGTATTTTTCTTCTGTATTTATCAATTGATGGTAGGCAATTTTTTTTCCGGTCACTTCATCTTAACTGGAAGATGATTTTTCATTTCGATGATCTGGTCGAGGAACATCCGAGCGTATTATTTGAAAGGGATTGAAGTCGCATGCTGATTGAGAGGGATTAGACTCGAACACTGTTTGGGCGGTGAGGTGGTCAAAGGTGAGATGAACATTATCTTCTTTTGTCGTTCTTGATTTTTTTTTTGGAATGATTTTGAAAAAATAATCATGGTAAGTGTATTATATTTTTATTA
Source organism: Drosera spatulata (assembly GCA_035668315.1). Lineage (NCBI taxonomy): Eukaryota > Viridiplantae > Streptophyta > Magnoliopsida > Caryophyllales > Droseraceae > Drosera > Drosera spatulata. Next base: position 12,134 of record JAOVYX010015966.1, on the reverse strand, counting down.
ATAAATAGTGTGTGTCTTGAAAATAACGACGATGTGAATCGATATCGAAAAAAATGCACATTGTTTGTTTTGAAAGGAAAAATGATGATGATGACAAAGAACGTTTATATTTAGAATTACATCTAAGATTATTATGATTAAAGTTAGATGATTATTATAATATATAATCTATTAGTATAAAGAGTAAACGAAAGTCCGTTTCAATCAAGCAACGGTAGCACCCCACAAGAAACTGCAGTCCAAAAGCTGCATGGCCATTTGTTTCGTGTTTGGATTTTGTAGAGGGTGAGAAGGAAACAAGGAAAATAGGAAGGAGGGACAGAACCGGGACCAGTGAAAGAGTGAGGGAAGCAATGGTAAACAAGAAAGAGAGAGAATGAGAGTGACATCGTTTGCACATGGAAACGATGTTGACTATTTCTTCATTATTTTTTATAATAAATTATTATAATCTAATTCATTAAAAGGAAAAACGATTTTTTATATTCGAAATCAATTTTTCGTTTTGTAATAAATTGTTTTTTATATTTTATTTGAAAATAAATAAGATCATGATTGAAATTTATAAACAATAATAAAAATTTTACATTATGATTTATTGATAATTAATGAAATTAAAAGGAACTCATTGATAATTCTCTCAATCGAAAAATATTTTTACTATTTTTATTCTATGTTTGTTTTATTCATTTTATAAATAAAAATTAAAAATAAACACTTATATTTCATCAATCAATATAATAAAAATAAAAAATCAAAAACAGAATTGATTTCGAACAGACCTAAGAGTATAATTCCATCATTTCGCAATCCAAAGCTAGACTTATCTCCACCAATCTATACCCATGAATCGTTATATTAAACATGGACATGGTAGTCGAAGAATAGATACCACTCTAGAGGATCCAACACATTATATATTGATTAATAAAGTACTCACTCCACCAGCACATCTACATCTACATAGAGGTAAATGGATGGGGTTGCGGATTGGCTGGCAAATTTCGTTTATCTCTTCCTTTAGGCTCACACGTTTTTAGTAGGCCATCTAGTGGAGTCCATTTTATTTTGTTGGCCGATGTATACGGTGTATCTTCATCGAGACTAGTTAGTTAAATTAATTTGTGCTGGTTTCAACCCTTTTCGATCAAAAAAAAAAAAAAAACAAAAAATTATTTATTTTATCCCATTAAGAATGCAACCAATTGAATTGGGAGTTTATTGAGACAAAGTTTGAACAATTTTATTGAATGATTAAATATTATTATGCAAATTTACAGTCGGATATTAGACGTAATAAAAGTTATTTACTTTTATGATTACAGAAGGATTAGACGTAATTACCTATAAGAATGAAACTCATCATAATGTCAAATATTGAATTTTTTGAAATGTTATATTTTTTATGGACAGAGTTATATCAATCTATTTTCTCTCATCTGTTAATTCTAGACGACTACATATACAACAATAATAATACATCCTCCGTCCCAAATAAATTGTGATAACACACACTTCAAGGTTTAATTTATTACGATCAAATGTCGTTTTTTACAAAATTATTGTGAGATATTAATAATAGATTAAGTTATGAACTATAATCCTGAGCCAATTTAAGATTTTTTTGATATCATTAAGAATAAAATAAATTACATCGAAGTACGTGCCATCATAATTTATTTGAGACGAAGGGAGTAACTCATAGAGATGTTTGTGGTATAATATGGTCCGGGATTTGGTTGTTTTCCATCCCGTCCCGACTATTTCAATCCCTTGAAATTTTTGTCTCGTCTCGTACCAAACCTTCGGTATTCGTTCATCAAGTGTTGGGTTCAAAAAATTGGCAGGTTCGGTTCAATCGGTACAATTAAACGAATAAAATCCAACTCCAATAAATTGTACCAAGCAAACACAAATAACATCATATTCTCTTCATATCAAATAAATTATGATGATACACATTTCAAGATCTAATTTAGCATAATCAAACATCGTTTTTTATAAAACTATTATGAGACACTAACGATAGATTAAGTTATGAATTTTAATTCTGAATTAGTTTATGATTTTTCTGACATTCTTAAGAATAAGGATGGAATATATCAAAATACGTGTCATAATAATTTATTTAAAAAGGAAGGAGTAATATTGAATTGATATTCGTCAAATGAAAATGTACAAATGCAAAAGCATACAATACCCAAGTAGTGCTAATTCCGTCCAGTGTCAATTAGACACCACAACGTGATCATGAGAAATGTAGGAATACAATGCATCAAACAAGAAACAATTATGGCGAAACAAATAAAAAAGTCGAAGTACCAAGAGGTCTGGAACAATTTGTTCCGTCAAAATATAGGGTTTTGGAATTCAATGTAATATTTTTGGATGATACTGATTTAGGATCCAATTCTTTTTGTGTAGTTAGAAACCGTGAACAGTTAGGAGAAATGGTTGCTGATTTAGTTGTTTAAATTGGTCTAGAAAATATAGGACATTTTGTACTCCTAAAACGGATGTCATTTCATCCATAAATGTCAACTTTTTTTTTTTTTTGAAATCGTTAATGATTTTGGTAAATCGTCATTGAATTTGAAATTCTAGATTTTACTAGTTTTTGTACTGTTTCGTTTAAGTAGAACCGTTGACGATTCATATAAGACTGTACATGATTTTCTCAATTCAGAAAAATACTAAAAAAAGGATCGGGTCAAATCCGCGCTTTTGAAAGGAGCGGTAGAGCTGAACTTTTTCCTCAATTATCAAGGCTCATCCCTGGTCCCACTCTAAGGGCAGGGACCCCCTGACCTCGTTGAAGTCAATGGGGCCGGATTAGGCCTAGAGTTTCAAAGTGCCGGGTTGGACAGGGCCAACGGACCAGGCCGTTACAAGACATCATTAGGAATAAATAAGCAAACAATAAAATGTTTGAACTATAATAAACACCAACAACAAATATTAAAACCATAAGCAAAAAGCAATGGTTGTGAGAAAAGCTTTTGAGCGAAAACATTGAAGGTTAGTTTCTCTGGAGGGTAGAAAATGGAACTAATGAATTGTCTTGTTGTGTACTTTAATTGTGTCATGACGGATATCACGACGACGAGTAAAAGGATTGCTGATTCATCGAAGAGTGTGGATTTGATGGTGGGGGAGACGGCGGCGGGGTTGAATTGTGGGTTGGGTTTGTGTTTTCGGGCACCGAGTGGGGTGGAGTTTGGGGGGAATGGGTGCCGAAATTTGCCGTTTACGCGTTGTTGTTGCAGTCGTCCTCGGCGGCAGCGGCGGTGGAGGAGAAGAGAGATTAGGGTTTTAGGGGTTTTAGGGTTTAGAGTCAAAATTGGGTTTTTGTTTTTTCGATTTGGGGATTTTGCCCTTTTCTATATTTTCATTTTCTTTTTTGGGTTTGATGAGTTAGGTGAAAGTTGTGATTTGGGTTGAGTGGGTTGGTGTGCCATGTAAATTTGTAGTGTGAAATGCTCTGGTTTTGGATGCTTTTTCGTGTGTTTTAGGGTTCGGTTGAGTTTGAGAAATGAAACTATGGGATTGTTTGAGACTGGTAGATGTTCGAGATGTTGAGGTTTTGATTGTTTGTTCATGGGTTTGTTAAATGAAGTGACTGTGGATTGTTTCTCGGTTGTCTTGTTGGATCTGTACGTAATTTGATACGCATGAAAAACACGATGTATCTACTTTGGATATTATAGTTAAGGAAAGGATCATATCGTAATCCCGTCCTCAATAAGAGGATGACATTTTTCTAAAACAAACTGATGTGTAAATCTTATTTCTTGTTTTCTGATGTTCCCAGTCGAATCCATGACTGTAGTTTGAATTGAATCATAATGTTGAGCAAAGTATTACAAAATCATCTGTTTTCCCATGGCTGCAACCCATTCCAAAGATGAGTTCCCTTTTCAAGCAGTACATTATACGAGCACAACAACGTTAGCTCAGAATTGAGTAATATATAATATGAGACAATTATACACTATGCTACAGAAGCCTTTCATCGATAACACATCTTCAAGGGCAGCGTTGGTTGCCTTTCTCCAGCTTCGCCTTCGGCCACACAACATATATATAGTTAACGAATTATGTAATGCTTCTCATATGCTGATATCGGTATTTGACATCCTATGTACGTTCTCAAGACTACCAGTGGAATCCAAACCGGTTGTACTTATTGCAGCGTTACCTGTTCAGGCCTCCGCCACCAACCAAAGCAACCTCCATTCGGGCTTTTCCCGTTAGCAGTGACTGTAGTATCTTGGTTTTTCACAATGAGACTGCCATTCGCTGAATCAACTGATGCCTCTACAAGGCGGTTCACCATTTCTAGTACTTCGCTCATCTTGGGCCGTGCCTTTGGTTGCTTGGTCAGGCACCGGTTTGCCACGAGTGAGAGCTTGTGTATCGACTTGGGGTTGTACTTCCTTTCGAGCCTTGGATCTACGATCAGCTGGAACTTCTTCATGTCTGATAGATACGGTTTTACCCACTCGAGGAGCTTCTGCTCGCTCCTTGGGCGGTTCCTGTCCAAGGGACGTCGACCTGTGATGAGCTCGTAGAGGAAAACGCCATAACTCCATACGTCGTTCTTGGATGTCAGGCGACCTGTTCGGATGTACTCAGGAGCTGCATAGCCAAGCGTTCCTACCACCTGAGGGATATTGTAAAATGTTGAAGATGGCGTCTCTTTTATCACTGACTAATCATCAAATGCAAGTGATGGCGATATCCTGCTTCTCAGAGCGAAAAGCACGAAAAAATCCATTATTCAGTGCGAACATACCGCAGTGGAGACATGAGTCAAGCCTTCCGAAGGGCCCAGACGAGCCAATCCAAAGTCTGAGAGTTTTGCATTCCATTCTTCATCCAGCAATATGTTTGAAGACTTGAAGTCTCTAAAAATGATCTGTGTCAAGCAAAGCGAAAGCTCAATAATCTAAATGGCAATGCAGAATGGCGTTAACAGATGGATTCATTTCCATATCCCCCATATTTAAGAGACCAATATAAACTCATTTAAGAAAACAAATCGTGGTCGAGCGCATAGTTGAATGTAAGAGGCAAGCAAAACAGTACCTGGAAATCCATCTCTTCGTGCAGATATGTCAAGCCCCGAGCAGCATCTTGGGCAATTCTCAATCTCATAGCCCATGGAATAATAGTCTGCGACTGATCTGATAAATGATCCTCCACGCTACCATTGGGCATGTACTCATAAACTAGTAGCCGCTGGATTCCTCTTTCGTCGTCATCAGCACAGTATCCCAACAACTTGACGAGGTTTGGGTGCTCGACCACGCCAAGGACATTCACCTCTGTTACCCATTCTTTGTGCCCCTAAGCAACAAAAGAATAACAGTGATATAATCTATGGATAGAAATAAATTAGGGCGTATTTATCATGACAAACTTAGACAGTAACCATAAGAAACATCCTTACCTGCAAACCTCTTTTACCCAGTTGCTTTACGGCAACATCAATCCTTTTCGTCGGATCTTCCAAGCTCTTAATGACACCCTTATAGACACACCCGAACCCGCCTTCTCCAATCCTTACTGAGCGACTGAAACATTTCGTGCAAGATCTTAATTCTTGAAACGTGAATGCCCGGACATTGCTGGTCCTGTTGGACATACTCGGAAACGAATTTCTCCTCCCCGATGACTCGGTACTCGTGTCAGAGGCATTCAGGGAATAGAGTTCAGAGCCGAATCTATTCGCTTCACGATCATTAAGATTGGAATCTGATGAAATTACAGAAACTGTCGTCCCTGACTTTATTTCACCCTTCTTGGCTCGACGAGGGAATGAAAAACAACTCATGCCTCCAAAACTCTTATATCAGTTAAGCGAACTGCTTCCGACCAAGAAAACTCTGATTCAGCAAAATCAACCAAAAAAGAGAAGCAATTAGCACATCCAGATAGAACAACCAGTTATGGTTACTAGCTGAATTTGCTTGACAGAACCTCAGCTTTACAACAAATGATTCGAGGATCAACCGAACAGTGCATACCGCTCTCTCCCATCCCACTGAACCACCGAAAGATACTGGAAATTATCATAGTTCTCCTATCCATATGTAGCATGACATACGGTGAATTGCATACCATATCAGATTGCTTATCAGGAGGGATATGCAATACGCAGGGTGCGTATGAGAAACGCTATTTACGACATAGAGTAATTTGATAATTTCGAAGGTTTACTCCTGGCTAATGGTAATTGCATATGGTATTCTTGCAGCGCATTACACAAGGAGAGATGGAGTACCTGGGAACTATGCATCAAAGCATATGACAGGATATTCCACTAGAGTCAAAGAAACAATGAACGAAACCAAATTCGCAAATCAGAATGTACCTAACTACCTAAGCGATGACTATGCCAAGGAGAGCCAACGAAGTGCATAGAGAACCGAATCAAACCTCATCACTTAAACAAATTCAGCATAATATCTTGGCCGGATCAATTCAGATCGAGTTCATAAGACCAAAACATGACAATTCACTATCTAACCCAACCCACTTCACCAAAAATCATATATCCAAAGCAAACCAAATGCATAACTACAGTTCTATTCCAAGATATCAAACACAACTACCATGAAAAACCCAACACCCAAAATGGGAAATTCAAGCAAACCAACCACCCAATACCAAAAGGGTAATCACAAAATCACCCCAACAATCCACACAAGCACTTCAACCACAAGAATTCTCAACGGGGTACCTCAAAACATGACCCAAGTACAGTCTTGGCACCAACCCAGATCACAATTCCAATCCCATAACCCAAATCAATCCCCATAGAAATCACATATTGAACCATTTATTCAATTCAACATATAAAGAACAATGGATCAACCTTGTCAAATAGTTGAAATAATGCAAAGAAAATAAGAAAGTGGTGATGATGGAGCGTGGAAGATGAGAGCCAAAAGAGATGAATGAATGAAAGCAATAATGGTGAAAGGCAGGCAAAGGCAAAGGACTAGCTAGCTATCCGCGAAAGATCACAGGAAGTCCACAAGCGAGGGAATAAAAGTCAGCTTCTTTTTTTTGATATCAACTGATTCACATTTTCACATAACCTAAAAGGGACAAGCAGGATTTGTACGGTTAAACTAATGCTCCTATTGTAAAGCTGTGATGTCCGGGGAGGTTTAACTCGACGTTGCAAACAATCAATACAAAATCTCAACACGATAACGTCTTTTGGTACTTTATAAGGGATTATTTGATCGATTTCCTAAAGACACAGATGCCCGGTTGTGAGGTTAGTTGTGACTTGTGAAATCGCTTTTACCAAGCATAAAGAAACATGTTTGTCACCATTTCAACTCCTGCAAATTCTAATGAAACAAAAGGCAAAAAAAAGGAAAGTCCATCTTCAATTTCCACAATGGTAGGAACCGAAACTGCATTATGCTTTCAACACTGTTTGCTCGTGGTATCTTTCATTAATATTTTTTACATAGATAAAAAAAACTACTCCTAGCTTAAAGAAGTAGGAAACCGTTATCAATGTGCCTTGGAAAACTAGGTATGGACCAAGTCCAACATCACTTACTGAGCGGAAATGACCAAGGTCAACTTCATAAGTGGACGTATTGATGTTATCAACCTTATGACTACAACACTTATCATTACAATTATGTAAACTGGACCAGACTATATAACTAGAACAAATAGTCTGTGTGTCGATATTATGATGATGCTGTGTTTACAATCAAGCTAGTCAAAGATGATCAAGCCCAAGAGAGACATCTCGATGTTAGCATACAAAACTAAAACCTAACAAGGTTTTCCTTCATTTGCAATGTGGAGTATTAATCGATTATCTTTAATTTGAATCAAAATTTTATATGCATATCTGTTGAATTAAATAAGAATAAGTTATTCGTCCTTTTGATTATGTGAGAAAAAAAAAATAATGGATGAGTTGATATAATAAAAAATAAAAAAAAAATTGATTTTTTTTAGAAGAAAAATTTTCAAATAAAAAAAATATTGTAATTTTTATGATATATTAAAAAAAACAGTTGTAATTTTTGTGATACGGAGAGGGTATACAACACGAAAAAAAATATAAAAATATGTACGGATAGATCGTTGGATTTAGCGACCAATAATTAAATTGAAAGTGTCTTTTTTATTCAATTAATGTTAAAATGAACTTTTAGTCTCAATGAGAGAATTATTTATTAATCATCCAAACCTAAAATATATCAATTGATCGTATCTCATTATCTTATTTATCAATTAGTCATCTAACATAAAATAAAAGACTTCAATTCAATATTATAAAGAAAGATAACAAATTATTCCTAAATCCAAATAATAATTAATAAAATAAGAATGATTTATTGATAAATCAATTTTAAAAATAAAATTTATTGATAATTTTAATACATCATTACAAACAAGCCAAATGGGTTAGCCATCTGGGATGTCATATGCATAATATAGCACTATTTCACTCCAAGAGAATGTTTTCAATGAACAAAACTTGACTTTTGCTAAATCCCCAGCAATATATACCAATAATGTCATTTTTCCATGGAAAAATAATATTTAATTCGTAAACTTTCGATCTTTTATATTTTGTATCTTAATTTTGTAAATAAACACTTAATCGCCTAAATTTTTTAAAAAAACCTTGATTTTTGTCACATGACTCTCAGAATATATATAAGATTTTTATTTTTTACTGAAAACCCACTTGTAGAAGGACGTATGCCTATTTCCAATGGATAAAGTACAAAGGATTGAAGATACAAGAAGGTTAACTCAATAAAGTTTTCTTTTTAACCCGTTTGATCCAAAGATAAAAAGAAAATCGTAATAATTTATTGACTAATATTACATTAATCTCTTTTTATTGATTTAAATTATTCATTTTGCAAATATAACTATGTCTATACAAAAATGCCTTAACACTTGTAGACATGCTCTAATCTTCAACTCTGATGAACCACACACATTGTCACAAATTTATCAAGTCCATATATAAAACACAAGAATATCTTATATTCATGTTACAAATAGTCCATATTAAATATCATTTTATATGAATTATCATGAAATATTAATGATATTTTATACGTTTTTCGTCTCATTCTAATTACAACATTTTTTTTTAGACTATTCCATTCAAATTACAACCTTTCATGTAAAATTATCAAATTATCATTATTTTTTATCAAATCATTATTTTTTTTCCTCATTTCTTTATCTCATATACTCATAAAACAAAATTATCATTTCTTATTAATTCAACACACATATAAATTATCATATAAAATCAAAACGTTATAATTTAAATAGAACGAAAAAAATATTATGTACTATAATCATGAACATAAAACACAATTGTTTTACGTCGTTAATAACAAAATTTTTCAAAATATATATTGAATAATATAACACTGACATAACATTACAATTTGAATAGTACAAAACTGGCTCTAATACTCTATTTCATTTGACCCAAAAAAGAAATACGCTTATTGCTTCAGGAATCAGAATCCAATCTTTCAAGTCAATCGGCACCCTTGGGACACTTGCAAGTACAGTTCGAAGGCCAAGAAAATTCAGCACATCAACGCTTAACCTGTGAAGTTCGATATTCAAAGGGTACGAACCAGTGCACTTAAGTTGACGTACAAAGCTAGCCATCAGCAATCCACTATACATTTGCATTCATCCCCGCAACACAGGTCATCCATTGCTACTCTCCTACAAGTTCTAAACCAGTAGCTTAAAGCATCCGGCCTTGGGTGCCTTAATAAAATAACATTTCATGAGCAGCAGCACTTGTTCGTCGTCGCAAAGGGCTTAGACAACAGCCTTCAGGTTCATGTGCAATGCCATATTCCAACCATATTAATTCCTTGATCTCAAACCTGTCCCTTCTAATCATAAACAGATTTGCAAAAGTGCTTATGAAAGCCTGAGAAGTACCAAGAACTAAACTCGCAAACCTACACAGAAACGGTGGAGTATGATAATCTACATATCTTCAATTTACATATAATATCATATTATTTAATACGATATTTTGGGAAAGAGTCAAAATTTACATCAAAATTGGATGGAGAAAAATACAACACATTAACAAATTCATCATCAAGACACTCTGGTTTAAAAAAGGCTCAGAGAGTTGCTGTATGTGCTCAGGGAAGAGCTCGAAAGCCCTTCTCATACAAGAGGTGTCAGAATAATAGCACTCTTCATCTTCGCCTTTCAACCATCACCTCAAAACCAATTGCTGTAGAAAAAAATCCACTCATCATCTGAATATAAGCATCTATTTGCCTGTTTTCATAATTACAGAACTCATGCTCAAGACCTAACATCAGTACATTTCGGTCATCGTATCAAAGCAGAAGCAAAACTTGACAAAGTGCAGAATTGGGTTGGATCTGAATGTGCTTGAGCCTACTAGACCAGCTTCAGTGATCGAAAAAACAATCTCAGCAAATCTGAAGAGCAAAAGCGAGTATTATTCTACGAGTCGATAAACACCTTCCTTGTCATTTGTAATCCACAAGGAGGCTGCCTGAATTACAACTCGCATATCCAAAATCATCCACATCATTCATTAATCAGAATACCGAAATCACAATCAAGAAATGACAGACACACTTATTAACTAGAACATTAAAATCAACACTTTACATTGCAAATAGCACCCAAAAACATTATGTTGAGCTAAAATCAGGAAGAGCCAGAGAGACTCTGATAATTATAAGTAAGATGTCAAATTTGGATGAACATGGATCACGGACGTGAACAAGTATCAACCATGATATGAGAATGCAAGTTAAGCGAAATAGGCAACCCAATTGAAAAACTTATAAGAAAAACATAATCAATAAATCAGCCGACCCAATGAATTCTTCAATACTGAGATGAAGACCCAAGCGAAGAATAAAGGAATCAAGATGAGACGGAATTTAAAGAACGGAGACAGATGAATACATCCTATGCTTGATGGGATTACGTCGATACGATTCTTTTGGATTGATGAACACAGATTTGCCTGCGGCGGATTTGTTTGATGAGGAAATGCTCGTGTGGTATTTAAAAGCAAAACTGATTATGGTCGGGTGGCTGCGATTCTGGCCTAGGGTTTTCTGTGTTTCCTTTTCCACGATACCAAGGCATGCTTTGGGCTTCTTGAGATTTGTGCCTTGGGCCTTTGGGTTTCTTTCTCAAAACAATGCTCTTGGCCCAGCGGAGAAACTGTGGCCCACCGTCAAGCCCAAATTAATGATCGAACTTGTTCGTAGTCTCGGAGGCTGTCGGATCTTTAAAACTTTGATCTTAGTTGTTATTACTCCTATCTCATAAAAATTAAATATATATCTTATTTAAATATTTTATAAAAGTTATAATATATTTTAATTTATTAAGAAATAATATCAAATCAGATACAATATACATATTAACTTCTTTCATAATTATTAACAATAAATCATATTTTTAATATTATTTAATATAAATTCAACCGCTATATTTGGATTTCCAATTATGATCAAATCATTGTAATTTTTCATACCAACGGAAGGAATAGTACACTAGTACGCCTGTACGTTTGGTCCATGCAGACCCGAAACGGACGACCATCGTCACAAGTTCACCAAGAAATTATCTTCGTCCAGGTAGCATTTAAGATAGGAAAGAGTCCCTCAATCCCAATTTGTATGTAATTGTTTGATCCGACATGAAATATTATATATATATATATATTTAATTTTTATGAAATTTGATGAATAAAGAATATTTTTTAAAAGATGATGAAATTTATTTTAAAAGAAAGAAAATAATAAATGTACGATAACATAACATTGATTCGAAATATTTTAGATTAAAAATTTTGCCAAAAGAAAACGCTTCAATGCATCCTATTCCATTCCCGGAGAAGGCGCTCTAATCATTCTTAACTACCCGGGTTCGCAAGCTATCCTAGAGTCGAAAGAGTATCAATATCTTCGATTTGATCTAAAACTAAAGTTCTTATAAAAGTTAAGGATATGAGATAATCCAAAAAATAAAATATTATATATATATATATATATATATATTATGAAACGAAAAAAATAAATGAATTTATT
>JAOVYX010015965.1:0-26092 GCA_035668315.1 Drosera spatulata | reverse complement strand
CATATTTTCGTTACGTTTATTAATTTTCGAACTATTATTTGATCATAATTTTTACATTTATTTGATCGTAATTTTCTAGGGCTTTACAATTAGCATCTCTGGTTTTAATTATAAATGCTTCATCTCATGATCTAAAGTCATCAAAGTTCATTAACGCATCCTTACTAATGTTCTACTCACGTATATGCATCAAACAAAGCATGGAATGAATCATAGCATCAAAAACAGACATTCTATAGGAAATAAATAACTGAGAATGAAGGTTTTAAAGCACAAATCAATTCTCCAAACAGACATCCAAACTGATTCCAAAGCAATACAAACGAATCGCGGATCAATTCTCCTTGGAAAGCTTGATGAAAGCCCTCCAAATCTTCCCCTCTTCGCGTCTCCACCTCCTCTAATCGCCTCTGTCGTTTCTGTGCTCAATGAATGCTGAGAAGAACCCTAATAACATATATTTATAGGCATAGGTCGAAAGCAGATTGATCTGACGACTGAAAACAATAATCCTGCATCTGGGACAGCGTCGCGGCTGCGATCTAGGGTGTCACGCCCGCGACAGGTTAAAAATCCTGAAATTCTGCTAAAACTAAGAGTCGCGCCCGCGACAGACCTATAGTGGCCGCGACAAGTGTGCTGATCAACTAAAACTAATACGAAAAATACTCAACGTCGTGCAAAAATTCTAAAAACTTATACAACACTTCTAAACATGCTAAGCTAACATATCGATGTGAAACTTCGCTGCATTAGCTCCCAGAATATGTGAAATAACGATAAACTTATGAATTCCAGTCTTTGAGCTTATGACTTGTCTATCTTTTTCATCTTTCTTCATTTTGTTCCAAATTTCACACTGATCTGTCAAAACTATAAAAACCCAGCAGTACCAACATTTTAAGACAAAGAGACGCTAAAAACATAAAATAAACAACACATGACGCATAAAACAAACATTCACTACAAAAAACGTGCTCTTTTGCGACGGAAAATTTCCGTCGTAAAAAAGAAAAAATACGTCGCAAATAATGTTTAGCCACAGTTTAGCGACGAAAACACTCCAAGGCTAACAACGTTATCGCTAATACAAAAATTGGCGACAGATCAGTCACTGAAACAAATATATTGCGACGGATTGACTTTTTCCGTCGCTAAATTCTTTTTCTCGTAGTTGCGAATTTAGCGATGGAAAATCCGTCGTTAATTACGTAATTTAGAGACGAAATTCGTCGCTATATTTTCAAAACTGAGGAATGGTTATTAGCGATGGACCGTCACTAATTTTTGGAGAGACAAATTACCGACGGATTCCGTCACGAAACTCCAGTTCACAGTTTTGAAAGTACAACGACGGAATCCGTCGCTAATTTTTTGAGAGACAAATTAGCGACGGAATCCGTCGTTGAAAACCAGATCACAGTTTTTGAAAATATAACAATGGATTCCGTTCCTAATTTTTGGAGAGAAAAATTAGCGACGAAATCCGTCGCAAAATCAGTATTTCCTTTTTGGGCATTTAGCAACGGTTTCCGTCGCTAATTAAGTTTAAAATTTATAAAAAATAAAATAAAATTTCAGTGCGTACCAATACAAATACATGTACCTGGAACATCCATGAACTCAGAAATACACAAACATCAACCAAATTCAAGTAAAATCTCGAATTATACACATTTAAAGTGTTTACAACAACCTAATAGCCATCAATGGCCAACTAGCCGAGCATCACGCTGCTCTGGAGGACGGGAGTCGTCGTCCGGAGGTGGTTGAAAAGGAGAAAAAGCTCTACCAGCCTCGTTCTGACATGTAGAAAGATCCTCGCCCATCTTCATGAAGAGTAAAGCCATTTGCTGCTCCATCCTGGCCTGCCTCTTTTGGAGGGTGAAGACTTCTTTCTTAAGCTGATAATAATTCCGAAATCCCCCGAGAGCTCAGCGATTGACTCCTGGATGAAGAGCTGAGGAAGGATCGGGGGTACAATTGGCTCGCAGCTGAGCCAATGCCATATACCCTTCCCTTGTCAGTCCGAGAGACCTCCAAGAAAGTCCGATCTGCCACGGCATTAAACTGCTGCTGAGCAACCTCGGGATCGACAGACTCATCCATCTACGACTCAGGTAGCTGACCGAGCCGCTCAAAATATGAATCCTACATTAGATAATTTATAATGCATTAGTAATGTGAAATGTAATAGAAATTGCATTTAATAAATAAGGAGCGAAAGAAAAGATACCCGAACCTGTGTCGCAGGCTCATCAACTAGCGGAATGTCTGCTATAGACTTCCCAACCTGAATGATCTCCACAACGCCAGGGGCATCCGACTTCTTATGAGTCTGGATAAAAACCTCAGAGCCCTTGACCTTTCGCTTCAAGGCCGTCTCCTAAAACAATTGTTGCAAAACATATCGTTTTAAAGCGACATTATCTTTGTTATGAAATTTTTTTAATGAGATGATAAAACACAAATAAATCTTAAATGTACCGAATGATAAAAAAATGGAAAACTAACCATCCTCTTCCCGATGGCGATGGAGAACACACTGCCCTGAGTATGTGTCACGGTCCCCTTCACCCGGTTCTGCTCGGCGATGTCGGATTTTGTCTAGAAACCGTCACTCGTGCACTGCCTCTCCAGGAGCTCCATGTGAAGTTCGAAGGGCATCCACTGTACGCTATCGAATAATCCCTCAATGATAGCGATTCGAGCCTTATAAAAGATGTCTGGGAATTTCGAGCTCGTACCGAGAACCAACCGAACATGCGATCACGTGCATGTAGTGAAACCTCGGAATAGGTAGTCCACAACGCCTCATAAAAGGCGATGAATGATGCAGTTACTGTTCTGACTACATCACTGTGATAAAACCTACAAAATAGCAATCCAAATACACATAAGGATTAAAAGATGGGCGCCTATATTAATGAGTTATAAATACGAAATGCATATACGACAAGTGAAAAGGAGGAGATAACATAAAAATCTTACCAATGTGTATCCGAATATAATAGAGAACTAGGATCGATATCCGACAGTCTAGATCTACTACCTCGGGAGGACGATAGCCATGCTGATGTAGAAGCACGAGGAGAGGGCTCATCCAGAGGTAACGTCGGGGCTAACTGATCATGACCGTGCTGTACATCGGCCATGATATTGAACTGATCAGGTTGGGACTCTCCTAACGTCGCAGGAATGTGAGATGGCATGGTACTCTCAATACTCTTGGAGATACTCCTGTCAGAACGTCGATCCTGTGAACCAGTGTCGTGTCCGCTGGATAGTCCACGAGAAGCACCACGTCTACCCCTGGAATCACTAGATGACGACATCTGCGAACATTTATGGAAAAAATATTGATTTCATACGTATGAATGCACAAGATATGAATGCGTATGCTGCAAGGATATAATTCATTGCGGTAGGCAGTTGTTGTTCTTTATATATTTATTTAAAATGTTAAGAAACGAGCATTCCTCCCCCTCGTCATCGTCATCTTCATCATCATTTTCAGAATCCTCTTTGGCTATGTCTCCTGTTGTGTCTTCCTGTTCTTCCTCGTCCTCCTCTTCGTTCTCCTCCTCCTCCTCCTCCTCCTCTTCCTCCTCCTCCTCCTCCTTCTCCTCGTCCTCGTCCTCCTCTTCCTATTCCTCTTCCTCGTCCTCCTCTTCCTCGCCTAACTCATCATCTTCTTCATCATTGTCATATTCTGTTTCTTCCAGCGGTTCAAGAATAAAGGGGTAGACATTGAACTCTTCTTGTAAAGGTTGTTCCATTGCTTCGAGAGCTTCAATACTACATCGTGATTTCGTTTTGAATATCGCCCACCATCTACTGCGTCGGGGTACACAACCTGGATATAGAGCATAGTATACTTGAATTGCTTGAGTGGCAAGAACAAAAGGATCATACAGCCCTCTATATCTGAAGGGTGGGAAAGTGCGATCCAAATGCCTCCAGGCTTCGCTGCCTGAAGGGTGTGCCATGATGCCATTAGATCTTCGAGAAGTGGAATCCCAAGACATAGCCTCGGACGAAGCACTGTTGGTATACAACCGCTGAAGCCTCAGAGTTATCGGAAAATATCGAAGAACACTGACACCGGACCGCTTCTTTGAACTTCTCTTCTCTTTGTAACGGTTTGCAGTACATATAGAGCATCTTGCAAACGCCGAAGAATCTTTCCAGAAGAGCATGCAATCATTCAGACAACAATCAATCTTAACCATAGGTAGATGAAGGCCTTTCATCAGAGACTTGATGTTATACATCCCTTTTTTCATGTTGTTATTGGATGGACAAACATCCTTCAACAGTTTACAGACACCATCAACCGTTTTATGAGGAAGGTTATATTCGCATTTTAGAGTCAATAGCCTTGCAGCCACGGCTAATTGAGACATCGGGGCTCCATCGTACAACGGAGATTGAGATGCATCCATCATGTCGAAATAATGTCTGGATTCGGTTGGCGGACCGTCATCGTATAGTCTTTCAACCATAGCCTCAGTTTCTTCATAATATTTAGCCGGGAATACATCAATCAATATATCCTCGTAATTATTAGGATGTTGAAACACATTCGACGAACCCACATTTGACGGTCCACCAACTTCTGCATGATGATTCTGTCCCCATGCCTCCCCGTGATAAACCCAAACAAAATAATTCTTCGTGAAACCCTTACTGAGAAGATGAAGTCTCAGAGTGTCAACTGTTTGAAATCGTCCATTCTTACAATTCTTACAGGGACATCTCAGATGTCATGGAAAATGACCGGTTGAATGCAAAATTGCATATACTATACAGGATTTAATACACAAATTCTGTCATTTTTTCAAGATTATTTTCGTCTAAGACATATTTTCATTCTTTTGGTAGTTTGGATTAGGTTATACCCTTAACATCTTACTAAAGAGTCATTAAATCGCAAAGACAACGTCTATAAGAGAATCCCGTTTTTGCTACGGAATATAATCGCATACAAACACATCACACACTTAAATAAATCACCAAATCACCTAACTTCTCAATCACCCTTAAACCAAACACACACATCCATAAAACACTCACGACCACAGTCATACACATGCTCAGTCGCACACACTCAAACACAGCAACATATTGGAACAAATCATGAAACTCATGTACGCAAACAACCTAATACACGTCCTGCACATATAATGTCACGCACGCACAACATTGCAAAATTATACCAAATCAAAAATAGTGCAAAAAAATACCTTAATCGTGGACGTGGAGGCCGAGGCAGGCGAGCAACGACGCACGTGGAGGCGGGCGACAGCCGGGCATGGAGGCTGAGGTAGGCGGGCGAAGACATGGTGGTGGAGGCAGCCGCAGGAAAGCTGAGAAAAAGGCAGGCGGAGGCAACGGCGACGAGGCGGAGACAGTCGCAGCGGAGACGAATGCAGGCGGAGGCGACGACGGCGGCACGAAGGCAGACGTGCAGCCGGAGAATGAGGTAGGCGATGGCGGTGACGGCGAGGCAGAGGCAGCCACAGGATACCGGAGAAGGCGGAAACAGGGGCAGGCGGAGGCGAGGCGGAGTCCGGCGGACAGGAGGAGAAGAAGGCCGACAAAAGCGACGCCGATGAGGCCGAGGCAGGCACCAAAAGGAGGGCGGCTTGGAGGCGGGGCAGGCGGGCGGCGGTGTGGATGCGAGCGACGTTGAGGGGGAAATGGGGAAATGCAGAAAGGAGATCTGGATTTAAATACCTCAAAGTTTAACGACGGACTTCCATCGCTAAACTTAAATTCCTTTAAACCCTAGTTCAGCGACGGATATCCGTCGCTATATTTATTCAGTTTTTTGATAAAGTTAGCGACGAATTTCCGTCGTTAAATTAATGATTTTCTTTTTTTTGGTACGGATTCAGTCGCTAAGGTTAATGAAAAACAATATTTTTAGTTTACTTTTAAATAAATCAAAGTTTAACGATGGATTCTGTCGCTAAAAATAAATTCCTTTTCGCAGTTTTCTGATTAAATTAGCGACGGATTTTCGTCGCTAAATTTATGATTTCCTTTTTTTTCTACGTATTCCGTCACTAAGGTTAATGAAAAACTATTTTTTTAATTTACTTTTAAATACATCAAAGTTTAGCGACGGATCCGTCGCTATAGTTATTCAGTTATTTGATAAAAGTAACGATGGATTTCTATCGCTAAATTAATGAATTCCTTTCTTTGCTACGGAATCCGTCGCTAATCTTAATGAAAAACAAAAAATTTTTTATTTACTTTTATTATTGCATGCGTTATAATACTTGATAAGTCCACTATGAACACGGAAATATGATATCATATATGTTATAAGTTTTTATACATTATCTTGCACACATTTTCAAATGTTTGTAACTTTCTATGGTGTTATACTTCATTATAATTTTGTAAAAAAATAACATAGAAGTATAAAATAAAGTTTTTTAAAAAAACATCTACAATTTATCTTCGCTTACCACATGTACTATATTCAGTGTAAGGTTTTAAAAAATGTTTTGAAACACTAAGAATTAAACTTATTACGAACCCAAAGTGGAAAATTAAAACTCGAAATTTTGCATTTTACAACGGATTCCGTAGCAAAGTATGTGGAATTATTCTCTTAGCGACGGATTTTCGTCGCTATAGTTATTTCAAGGTTTTTTTATATTGCTATTAGATCTCCTTGTTTTGCTACGAACTCCGACACTATGGTGATTGGAAAAAAAAAAATTTGAGTTTAATTTTATTATTGCATGCCTTACAACATTTGATAGATCCACCATGAAAACGGAAATATGATATCATGTCCTTTTATAAGTTCTAATACATTATCTTGCACACATTTTATGCATGAGTTTGTAACTTTCTATAGTTTTATACTTCATTATAATTTTGTAAAAGAACAATATAGAAGTATAACATGAACTATATTAAGTGTAAGGATTTCAAAAATATTTTTTGACACTAAGAATTAAACTTATTACGAACCCAAAGTCGAAACTTATAACTCGAAATTTCCCATTTTGCGATGGATTCCGTAGCAAAACATGTGGAATTATTCTTTTAGCGACAGATCCGTCGCTAAATAAATTGATTTCCATTTTTTGCTACGGAATCCGTCGCTAATATACATATTAGCGACGGATTCCGTCGCAAAACTGTGTATTTATTTTTATACCGCAAAATTTTACTAAGGTAAATAATTATATTTAGTGACAGTCCGTAGTAAAATCATTTCTCATTTTTATTTAGCGACGAAATCCGTCGCAAATTATGTATTTTACAGTATTGACATTTTCTGACAGATCTGTAGCAAAAATGATTTTCCTCATAATTTTTGCGACAGATTTCGTCGCTATTTGTTTTTGCAAAAAAAAAAATTAGGGTATTAGTTAGCGACGGATTCGGCCGTTAAATTTGATAAATTTAACGAAAGACGTTGACTTTCCATCGCAAATATAATTTTTTTTATTTTTTTTTTTTGGCTTTTTCTCTCTTGGTTTAGCGACAGTTCCGTGGCAAATAACTTTATTTTTGTGACGGATTTTATCCGTCGCTAAAAGTTCCGTAGCTAAATTGCAGTTTTTTTGTAGTGATTTAGAGTAAAGAAATGATGTGTGTTTTCATACACATCATTCATATTGCTAGTTTTGTTGTTCATCGTCTTAAATTCTTTGTGCATGATTAGCTATTCGAACAGTTCATATGTCACATTTTGTTGTACAAATCAAACAATTTAAATGATAGGGGGTCAAATAATATATTGTTATGATAATTTCAAGAAATATTATATGAATGAGTATACATGAACCATATTTGTTGGTTATGTTTGATCATAATCGATAAAACTAGTTAACATACACTTTGAAACAAATTATATATAAGCAACATAGGTTAGATGAACTATGACCTTTCTTCAATACATAGTACTATACTTTCAACAATTTACATACCATGCTAAGTAGTTCATCTTCGTTACAAAATGGAAATAAATCACAACAATTAACCTTTGGTTAAAGCCTAAATCAACAATACCAATACACTAATATCACAAAATTTACGATCAAAATATGAACACTAGTTTGCGATCAAAATACGAACAGTTCATATTGCATAACTTCACAGTTTACATGGAATAATATCATGAGTTCACATTGCAAAATACCGTAGTTTACAATACAAAGTATAAATAGTTCACTTTGTAAAATACCACCGTTTGCAATTCAAAATGATATAGTTCATCATACCCGAATGTTACAGTTCACAATGCCAATAATTTCAGTTCAAAATGTTAATAATTTCAGTTTACATAGGGCTCTTTACTGTCCTTCAAATAGACAGAATACTTGTGACGGAGAATAATCAACGCCATTTGAGCTCTCTTCAAGTAAACGTCCACGGAAGTGTTCATATTTTCCTTAATGAGGCACTCCGCCCACAGCCAAACAAACACTCCGTATGAGTGCCCATCATCTTGCTGTTGAACATTTACTTCTTTTACGTATTCGATTCCCCTCATTTCATTCCCGCGGCATGCAATAGTGTACCACTCGATCAAGGTTGCCTGCACAATAGCATACAATAAGTTCATTCACAAATGAACCAAAATTACAGAATGACAAGATTACAAAGGGATCAAAACTTCATATTACCGCAGTTCTTGCTAGTTGTTCATTTTGATCAATCCACAGGGAATTGTAATAATGAATTTTACGTGCCTTCGTATCCAGTACCAGAAGAGACCAATGGAACTTGACCTCATCGTGAAGAGGGAAAAAGATATATTGAGAAGTCAAAAACTTATTCTTATGGTCAGTGCGCTTAATCATGGCTTGCATATTATTAGAGGTTGTCTTCAACTTCTCAACTAAATTTTCCTTACTCCAAGGCTCTTCGTTTTTCTTATTGCCATCAATCACGTACTTGGCAAGTCTATCCTGTATATTACACAAGCATATGATCAATGGATATAAACTAACTTACAGTGCATGTCATAATGATGTAGCCGTTCATAGAAACTTAATATGGAGGTCATATACATACTGGGATCTCCGATCTCCAAAAGCTGTAGTCCGTATCCTCGCATATGATATTGAAGTAGGAGTTCATATGAATATCACCAAGAGTCTTTTCATGCAAAAATCTTCACATATCTCTTTCAGATAATTCCCACCATGTTCGATCATCGGGGTAGATCCAAACATGCGAACTACGAAATCATAACACCAAACATTAATCAAATCAAAGTAATGCAAGTATTAAGCACAAATACCATACCCAATTTTATATTACCTCATATTATGCTCCTTAAGAAACAGCTTCAAAAATTTTCGATCATCCTCCCCAAGTAGTTTTCTTCCACAAAATTTGTTAGCTCCCCGTGTAAATTTTTCGATGGTCATAATCTTTTTACCTTTGTTACCCCTATTCCGCTTAACAGGGGTAATCCTTCCAAAAGATATTCTCTTCGTCCTTCCTTCTACAGTTCTCTTTTTCATGACTTTAGTAATGGAATCAATAGACCTGAGACCATAAACAATTTCTCGTTCAGGTACATCCTCAGCCAAGTCCATTGGCACTCCTGTAAAAATGACAGTGCATGCGTTCAATATTGACAGTTTAAAAATGAAACAACATACAACCCACAAAATATACAAACACAGTTCATATTACCTTCGGTCTCCTTTGATTCTTGAACATCCTCCTCCTCATGCTCTTCTTAACTAATTGATTTCACTGTTTCTATGACATCTTTCCACTCATTTATTAATTCCTGTCCATCCACCTTCTCATCATCGTTGTCATTCTCCTCATCTGGACCATCGTATTTTCTCTCTTCAATCTCCACTTCAGATCCTTTCATGTCATCAACATCATCATCATTCCACGGTTCATTGTCATTTCTCTCTTCATTCCGCTCCTCTTATTCATGCTTATCACCCTTCCTCTCTTCACCCTCCTCTGATTCATCATCTTGCCTCTCTTCATCATTTTTCTCTTCATCATTGTTCTCTTTATCCTCCTCCTCTAATTCATCATGATTCCTCTCTGCATCCTCCTCTTCCGATTCCTCCTCAATTTCCTTCTCTTTTGCTTCATCCAATTCCTTTTCATCATCCCTTTCTCTATTAACTGGGGTGAAAGTTGTAGTAACCTAGAAAAAAGAAAGTAATTCAAATATCCAAATATACAGTTCACAAAGAAAAAGGAAACAGTTCATATATACCAATATACGGTTCACAAAGAAAAAGGAAGCAGTTCATATATAAAAATATACGGTTCACAAAGAAAAAGGAAGCAGTTCATATATTCAAATATACAGTTCACAAAGAAAAAAGAAGCAGATTATATATACAAATATACGATTCACAAAGAAAAAGAAAGTAGTTCATATATACATATATATCGTTCACAGCGAAAAAAAAGAAGCAGTTTATATATACGAAATACACAGTTCAGACAGTTCATATATACGAAATACACAAATCACACAGAAAAACAAATACACCGTTCATTTATGTAAATAACCAGTCCATAAATATACAGAGAAAACAAAGCTATGTATTATACCAGTTGTGGTGCAGGTGTTTTGATCAACAAATTTTCTGTTTCATCACTGCTCAAGTACAATTCCACAATTTTATGTGTCTTGACTTGAGATAGCAACTCCAGCGTGGCCTCGGACGAGGATGAAGCATGCTTGTCAAGCCAACGAAACATCCTAGGAATGCTAACATGCTCCGTTGGTCTCAAGATAATCCTCTCAAGATGCTCATACACCCACACCTACAAACACAATTGATAAATAATGTGAAAAAATATTTATAACTTATTCGTAACACATTAAGTTAAAAACTAACAGTGACACACCAATAAGGCAAATGCACAACCCTCGACATACAGAATTTTCAGGACAATTCCATCCTCGTCCTTCTTTCTCTTTGGCCGCAAGGAGGTCTGCACTGATTTTCACTTGAATATGCCATTGACAAGGGATCTGTAGACAGCTTTCAACCGAGAATCGTTTTCAACCGAGAAATAATGATTAGCAACTTCGGAGTGTGAAGAAAATGAGAAAAGGGGGTTTTTCTTATCTCGAAAGAGCATTGATTCCAAATAACCCTATTCAAATCCTCCATTTGCTCGCTAAAATATAAAATGGAGCATCGGGTTTGTAAGAAAGCCGATCTCCAATCGGGTTTCGACTTAGGGGATTTCTTTGTCGTACCCTTTGTCGATGCACTGTAAAAATCAAACCCAAAGAAAAAAACGCGTTATAAAAATGAATCAGAGCTACTTAACATGCAAAAGAAAACGAATTGGTTGAAACAACATGGTGGTCGAATTCAACATGCAACAAAAATATACCTAGTGGAGCCTTTGCTTGGATTCTTCGTTGGAGCATTCATCGCACATGTTTGCACCTTCCTTCACTTGACATCGTCGTTGGATTCAAATGGCCGTCCACTCCGTCTTTTCGTACAAGCCATAGGGTTGAAATAAAGCTTTGGATTTGAAAGAAGTTGGAGAAAAGATGGTGGAATTGTATAAATTGAGAGGTGAAATTGGTTGAAATCGTGACAAATTGTATGAATGAGATGGAGAATTGGTTGAAATTGTGGTTTGGTTTGGTTGGAAAAAGCAAAAGGCTTTTTTTTTTTTTTTTGAAATGGTGAAATGATTGAGTGACAATGAGAGGAAGGGTTAGGTTGTGGGTTGGGTTAGATTGTGTTAATCATGGTTGGGTTAAAAAGAGGGGTAAAGTTATCTTTTTAGGTGAAATGGAGCCAAAACAAAATTCAAAATTCAAATAGGTATTAAGATGCATGTTGAAAGATTTTGGGTACCTAAGTGTAAAATAAAACTCCACTAGGGACTTTTAATTAATTCATCCGTTTTTTTAATCTATTAGTCTCTCCGTTCCAGATAAATTACGATGTGTTGATTTGACACGATTATTAAAGAGTATATTCTTTGTGATTTTTTTCCTAAATGCCCTTGAGTGTATGTAAGTGTGGAATGAGTAGAATTGTGAGTGGGTGGAGAGAGAAATAATAATGAAAAAAAAGTTGATGTGATATAAAATAGGTATATTTTGGACTTTTGATCAATTTAAGGTTATCAATTATGAAAGTATTGTAATTTATGTGGGACATCCATTTTTAATAATGTATCACAATTTATCCGAAACGGATGAGATATTATATATAAGTGCATAAAATAATCTGATGATATAAACGTCATCTATTTTTTTGCCTCTTTTACAAAAAAGTAACAACTTAATAAAAAAAACCTGAAACAATATTTAGTTGTTCTTCTTAATTACGTTGATCATCGACCACTTTGGTTTCAATTCAAAATCACAGATATTCTCTCCTTCTCTCATCTCTCCTCCTCCTCCGTGACCAGCGATATGCTTTCAGGCGTCGAAGACATCAACATCGCTACTCAACTAATGAACCCTAATTCAAACCTTAGTTTATCAACCTCTTTTGTGTTCCAATTTGAAACCTTAATTTGTCTCTAATTTGGGTTTTGTTTATGGATTCAAACATCTTCTACAAAAAAAAAAAAAAAAACATCTTAATTATTTACAAAAAGGGAAAAATAAAACCACATAAATTTAACACGTAGATATTTAAATTATTATAAATAATTTGCACATCGCGTAGGGTGATAAACTAATACTTAAATAAACATTGAAAAATAAAATTTTGAATAAAATTAATGTGTATGTGAATCAAATTTGGTAACCTTGCTTAAAAAAAATAATTCAGAAACCCAAGTTCGACACCAATCTGATCCGATTGATAAACTTGACTTTGACTCGATGAGTGGCTCATGAGTCCGTGAGTTCTCATACGAGTCAAACTCGACACCATTTTTTCACCCAAGTGCGAGCTCGATTAAAACCCGACCCGAGATGAATAGTAATGATCGAGTCTGAGTTCGTGGACGTCTGGCTCGATTCGACTCGTGTACAACTCTAGTGCCAAATATATATTTTATTTCTGACTCTAAGAGCAACTCCACCCTTAAGTCCTTATTTGGGTTGTCATTTTAAGTTTTTGACAACATAAATGATAACTTTGAGAACAAATGATGTTGTGTTTTTATCCATGGTTGCTATTTTCATTGACAAAAATGAAAAATGGCAACTAAAAGTCCAAATTTCATTGGGTGCAAGATTCATGATCAATACCAAATTTGAGAACAAAGCATTTTATAAGTTGAATAGTGTTGATATGTGAGAACAAAGCATTATTTATTGTCAAAATTGAAAAAAATAAATGACATGGTCATTTCCTGACAACATATTTGAGAACAGAGTGCAGCTTCATTTTGTCATTTTGGTTACCAAATTTATAATGGGGTTTGTATGTCTGATTTATAATCAATCATGTTTGTTATTTTATATCATAAAATGAAAAATTCATGAGAAAATTCTGTAACATGATTCTATAAAATAAAATATTTTTAGGAATCCTTTTTTTTATGATATAACACTAATCATATTGACTGATCTTAAATCCATCATATTTTTTCGATTTAGAATTGGGAATGCATATAGGAATGGGGTGGAGTTGCTCTAATATGGGCTATTGGAGCCGTTTGGTCTGACTTTGAGCCCTTCCATAATTGGGCTTGGATGGATACTGGGCCAAGTATATTTTTCCTTGAAAATTCAATAGCCCATTTTCCATGTGAAAATTTTACTTGGGTCCAGTGGACCGGTAATCAAAGTCAGAGATGATTGTTTGGGTCCGGACAGCAGAACCCAAAAAGCCTACACTGAAGGTGATGTTAATGCATCGGATCCTATCAAAAACTCGAAACTCAAATGATGTGTTTAGACTTTAGACAAGGCTAGCACTAACTTGGCGTGTTTGACCATATATGAGCTAACTCAAGGGTGCAGACTGCAGTGCAACCATTTTTGTGGGAAGGGTTCATGTCTCGATCAATGTATGTATTAATTAGTTTTCTGTATTTCAATTAAAATCACTAACCAATTATGTTATGACAGATTTATTTAACATATGAACATTACAATAAGTTTATAAGATGTATCTCAAAGAACAAAGATCACAATGCATCGTACACCTAAAAACTTGATCCAAATTCCAATTTGGAGAAAGTGAGGCTCCCATCACACGGAGCAATTTAGCTACCGAAGAGAAGTAAAATGAACAATAAAGAGTGTGGGGAAGGGTATACGTTTCCCTCAAAAGAGGAAACAAGATGTGACAAATTATTCAAAGGGCAAAAGGGAGATAGCTAGCCTAGCCCTTTGTTCAAAGCACAACATGGAATGGAAAATGTGAAAGTTGCGGTACATGAACCATATTTTTCACTACATTAATGCACATTGAACATAACTCCATCAGTTCTATAACAATTATTTTTTTGTCTAATAATTTTTATAACATATATATATATATATATTGTTTTATTTTATATGTATGAGTATAATTCTATTTTTCATATTAAATCACGTCTGATCATCGCACAACATGTATTATGTTAAAATACGTAACTTATATCACTATTGATGTTTTACGATAAATTTATAAAAAACTACATTTGATCGTTGAGACACGCATGTCAAACTTTATCTTGACATACATCCACAATTAAAAACGTTATGAAAATAATGGGACGAAAGGAATACAATATTGCGTACTAGCCAAATTATTTATTATACATCTTAATAAGTTTTTTTTAATAATAAATGATAATATCAAACGGAAAGTGTATAGAGCCAGCCCTTGTTCTTCAAAGCACACACATTTCACCCCACAACATCAACTACTTATTTATAGTCATAGATTGGCATAAAAAACCTAGAATTTATACATAGCTCTTGCTAGGTGTTCTTCTTCATCGTAGCATAATGGTGTGTCCACTGTCACTGTGAGCCTGCAAAATAGGAGTAAAAGTGGCAAAAATGTGGTCAATTTTCAAAGCAAAGGGCTTTGAAGCAATATGCACGTTGCTCACAGCTTTGCTTTGCCCCGCCCATTTGCAACTTTGCTCGCTCATTTGGTTCTTGGGACACACCATTTCCTTCCTTCGTGTGTGATTTCTTTATCAAAATTAAAATTATTTGGACATATAGGTTAAAGATATGTAAGGTTGTGCTAGTTCTAACAACCAACTGGTAAATAAGATTAGAAAATACAATCGATTGTTCAATCTATCTTATAAATTGTGCTAGTTCTTACAAGGAATCACGTTCCACGTCCAACAAGGACGTTGTACTTGTACAGCATGCTCATCGTTGTTTGGGGCCATAACTCATAAGTACCCGTGATACACAAGATTATACGTATGACTAAAAGGGAATCTATCGACATAATCAACTCGAAAACTCCAGATTTATAGTTTCCAATATGACACTCTAATCACGTATCTGATTGGATGATAGCAACACCGATATGATTTACATAGGAGCATCTACTCATACATAGACCTAACATCCACTTGTATTACCAATCCAGTGATTAGCTCATATTCCTCAAGATTTGTGTTACGGGTTTATGCAATTCAATTAAGTGGGAAGTCATGAAGTAATTTATAACTTAAAAAGATTTTTTTTCACATCGAATTGATCTTTTGAGATTGAGCTCTTTTTTTGAATTTATGAGGCTAACAATTGATGCTCTTGTTGAGAGATCGATGCTGCGGAAAGGACGATCCAGGAAAGGATTACCCGATACTTGATTTACTGGAAGGGAAGAGACTTGTTTGATGTCGTAAAGAGTCCGAAATGAATGTTGTTTAAAGTGGGCCACGATAAACATCCAAGAATCGGTTTATCTATATAGAAAACCATGAAATAATAGGGATTTTTTTTATGGGATTAATCTTTTAATACTGAGCTCTTCTTTTGGAATCAGGAGCTTGACAATTTGTCACCTTTCATCCTCATTTAAATGATGTAGAAACTGTCAGTTGGTCTTCTCTTACGCACATTGGAGCCTTGTCTTTATAATTATCTTCATCCACGTGATTATTTATGTTTTGTCACAACTTTCTTAAATTGATTATCATACATGATTAACTTCGAGGTTCTAAGCATGTTGCTTTTTGACATTGGCTTTATAGAAATTACCAACCGAATACGTGTACTATCTTTCGGTGCATTTCGAAGTCATCTTAGGAGTTTTTACTTATTTTGTCCATGCCAAATTCGAGATCATAATGTTCGTGATCATGATGGTGGCGATCGAGATGGCGAAGATGACGGCCGGGCATATCTGCTTTCTAATGTGCCAAATTTCATCCCGTTGTATCAAGGGGACCATTAGACTTTCTAATGCTTCATATTCGTGCATATATATATATATATATAGGGATTAGTGTTTGTATTTTAAAAGAAAGTCAATTACGTATTGGAAAACAATCTTTTATCATTTATTTTTTATTTTTTTTGTAAAATTAAAAAAAAAACAATTTTTTAAAATTGGGCTCACCATTAATGATGGAGATTGCTCACGTAGTTGGCCGTCTTTTACAACACAAACACTTTATCTATATATATATATATATATATATATCAAAAATGTGTGATTGATTTAAAATTAACCAACATGTCGGATTTTATACCATAAAAAAGATTTTTTAAAAGATTCTGTTTCATAGAATCAGTATAACAGAATCTTTTCAGAAATTTTTCTTCTTATGATATAGATCAGTTAATATGATTGATTTTAAATTAACCCCACAAATCTATATATATATATATATATATATCCTGATCCTGTTCCATCGCAGTTTCTTCATCACCATCAAGATACCGTCGATACATGATGGTGATCTTGTTTAATTTTACGGCGCAATCACTGTATCCCTTTTTTTTTTTAGAACTATTGGATTCTATTCAACTATGTGGAAAGTTGTTGAACCATATTATTTTTAGCGGACGGTGATCGTCCATTATCACAACGAATGAAATAGTTAGTCCATTCTCGTTACGTGTCGGGACAGATTTATATATTAGCTTATGTCAATATGCCGACCTGTAGTAACTCTGATCTTGATTTGCACATGTTTTGTGATATGGTTTTGTCAATTGGTGAGGCCTCATACTATAAACTCCAAGACTAGATTTCACCGGCTCTACCAAACATGATATGGTTAAAATTATATTGAATTTCCATTCTTCAAGATTTCAAGTTCAAGTCTTACAAATGGATTGAAACGATAAACGTTTGTAGATTATTTAATTCATATTTGATTGAAATGTCTTATCTGACTCGATTTCAGATTAACTAAATAGATTGAAACTTTGCATTATACCATTGAGTCTAACCTGATGTTGTAGGTCAGGCTGACTCGGACTAAGTTTTAGTTGCGAGAGAACATCATGACATAGGATCTGATCTGCCTTCCTAATTTGAGAACAAGTGACCATAAGATGATCTAGTGTAAAGTGAAAGTAAAGTTCCCATGAAATGTGTCATGTACCACTCGAACATTATGTTATGGTCCAATATGAACACATACAAAGGCGCAGAAGTGATGTTATATGTCAAACAAAAAAACTGAAATTGGTTTGCTGCAATTTCACTCACCATATGCACATAATGGTAGAGGTGTTGGTGTTGGTTGCATGATGAGCATATATGCATGACCCACTCCACATTATGAGCAAGAATGGTGATGGACAAAATTGTAGAATTGAGTGCCCAATATTTAATCAAATCAACCCAAGAAGGCATTGCTGTTGAAGTAGAATACATTCTAGGGCAGAGCTAGATAGCAAAAACGTGTACTCCAATGGCAAGTAGCAAGATATGGGGCCTTCATATATGGCCATGGATGACACCAAAAGGGTGTGACCACAATGAGTTGAGAGAATGGGAAGGGTGTGATGGAGAGGAGAAGTTGCTCATTGCTTTGCTTGCATTGCTTCCCCTTCTTGCCAATTTGATCTTTTGAGGCTTTTGTGAACATGTTAAGAAATGTCAGCGATAATCTTCTGAAAATATTACTTTGAGATGTCTTTTTATTACTTTCGATATTCAGCAGTTCTTTCATAGTTTGATGGACATTTAAGAAGGATTTTGAGGGATTTCAAAAATTCTGAATATAGGAACATTCAGCCGAAATATTATAATCACATTCATGAACGTTTAAAATGCTCAAGGATGACTTATGTGTATTGTTGATGAAGTTTAATTGTTAACTGAGAAGTGTTCGTAAGCTATTCTAGCATACTTATAAGTCATTTTGATTGACGGATCAGATCAGACAAACAGACCCTAATGATCGTATCGGTAGTCTTTGCCCCTCTACTCATTCAAATGGCCTACCCAAGCCCACCTTCACCCGAACTCTCTTGTTTTTGGCTTCCTTACTCCAAACCCACCTTCACCCAAATACTCATGTTTTTGGCTTCCATACTCCAAACCCACCCCACCTCTGTTCAATTTGTGCCACTCTTGTGCATCTTTGATCTTTCCCAACCTTTTTTTTTTTTTTTTTTTCGTTTCATTTAAATTATAACGATTTGATCCGATATAATAATATATATATATGTTAAATTAATAAAGAATGATATTTTTATCCTTGTGAATATGTGATTTAAAGAAATGAGAAAAAGAAAAAAGAAGAAATGATGATAAGTGAGTTGATGTGATATAAAGTATGGATATTTTGATTTTTTGTGTGAAAAAATTATTAAATATGAAAATATTATAATTTGAATGGGACATAAGTGTTGCAATTTGAATAAAACGAAAAGAATACTATAAGAAGACAAAATGATTCCTGTTGCACGCAATCGGCAGAAAACTACTATACCTCATTTTCGATCACATATTTTTGTAATTTGAATTTAATTTTTTTAAAACTTGAATTGTGATTAAAAAAAATGACATGTAGCAGTTTTCTGTTTACCATAGAAACAATTTTCCTTTTATAAAATATAAAGTAAATGAAAGGTGGTTGTAAACATAAATATGTCCCCGATGAATGGGTTCTGCAACTTCTTGTGAACTGGCATGAGTGGCATCATAACCAGAAATAGAAATATAGAGATGCCCAAAGTACTTTCGAGTTGAGAGATGCTTTCAAATTATATCCATCACCACCGAATCCACCTCACTCTCTGCCTATGCCATGATAATGATCATAATAGTTCTCGATCCAATGTCATTGGTCTTCCTCCTTGACTTCCCTTTGCTTATCTTAATGTATGTGTTGTACACGTACGTTTTATCGTGACTAATCTACTTATCATGAAGAAGATTAAGGATAAACAAGATAGCACACGATGCAGACAATGTACACTGTTGGCTTATACAAGACGACGCTAGATTTAAGGAATTCTTCTTGATACCATGATTTTTCGTTGCTGTCTTTGCAGCATTGGATACCTTGCAATCGGTTTCATCTCAAGTCGATATTGCCATACATAGATACTAAGGTAAGCATGGGACATGACGTCCGGTTCTTGGTCATTTCCCATCCCGTCCTGGCATTTCCGTTTCCTTAAAATTTTTATCCCGTCCCCTCGGTCCATCGTTACAGAAAATCCGATATTTTGGGGAAAATTGGTACATATCGAGCCTAAGTACTAGTATCTTGTAGCAACGAGTAGGTCTTCCGGTCCTTGATCAAACAGGCAGAATTAGTACTCGCATTTTAAAGCTCCTGATGGACTCAAATGGCAGATCGTTTGAAAACGGAAGGGTTACTTAATTTTTCCACAGCACTATTGATCATATCTCGTCTTGATCTCTTTACGTCGACAGCATTCATGGTACTCCTAATACTTATGAATTTGAGCTAGGAGGTTGACGAAAGTTCTTGATCTTTTCTTCTGAAAATAATTAAGCCGAGATGAAATATAGATAGGTAGCCAGTCACATGAATGTTATAATGGACTTTAGCCTAAAAATTGGGTGGTCCTGATATGAGCATTCAATCTTGTCTGCAAATCTAACCTTAAACAGTTGACTAATTTTGAACACTTCCTTGATAACTATTCGTATCGTGCAACAACGTTACTGTTGAACACACCAAATTTCCCTTTTGCTTGTTGATGAAAAAGAAATGCTAGATATTGATTTTTATTTCTCAAATGGGGGAAAGAATAACAGAAAACATAAGACAAAAAAAAGAGTTTTTATTATGTTTCATCTGAGTATAATATTCGAGATTTTTTTTACACAAAAAATATTATATTTTATGAAGTGTTTTTGATTTACATTAATAATTTTCTATTTCTATTATTAGGTTTCATTTCACAATTTTGAAAAATGATATAAGAAAGCCCCTAAAATTACTGTCATGTTAATAATATCGTATTTCAATTATTGGCATGATGTTAGATTATATATATGGGCCTATTATCATTATCTCATATTTTTGATAGAATAATTTTTTCGATATGATGTCAAAACAGGTCATGATATGAGATCATGAGTTCAATCTTTATCTCTCTTCATTTATTTTCATATATATGATTTATTATGTGGATTTTGTTTGACACTTGATGAGTTGAGTCAATGTATTTGTTGTTCCTATTTAATGTCCTTATGGATTTTCGTGTGAAAAAATATCAGATATATTTTTTTTGATCTATTATCATTAATTAGGAGTTTTAGTAAAAGTTATTCCATTGATTGCGAAACTTGATAGCTATTGTAGGCATGTACACCATTATATATTGTATTTTGAGGTTTATTTTTCTTCAGGAAAAATTACACTTAAACGTCGAACTATTCCCAACACATTGACAACTTAAATTTTGAAAATGGGCACTTGACTTTCTTCCCGTCAGGGTCATAATGCAAAAATTAAGAAAATCGTTAAATTTTAACAAAATAATTTCCAAAGCCCATTTTTTTGACTTTTGTTGACTTTTAAATTACAACTATACCCCTATAATCAATGAAGAACCCCGTTTTTGCTCTTTCCCCAACTCCGCTTCCCTTGCTGTTCTCCATCTCTGCCTCCCTTGCTCTTCTGCATCTCCATCGACACACAAATCATACAACTCCATCAAAATGTATTAGTTTCTATTCCAGGTGAGGTGGGAGACGAGGAGGAAGGGGAGGAAGAGGAAAAGGGAAAGAGAGAGGAGGGTCGTGGAGAGGGTGGAGGCGTGGATGGGGTCATGTAGGGTTTGAAGGTTGTGGTTATGTGCTTGTTGGCTCGGGCGGATGAGATGGAGGTCGGGGACGATTGATTGTTGGAATTTGACGGGGAGGTCGGCGAGATCTGAGACGAAATCATCGTCTTTGTCGTTGTTTTTGGCAGTGATTGCGAATGTTTGGATGGGTTTCTTTGATGGTGATTGTTTGTTCTTGGAGGTGATGCTGGTGGTCTTTCATTGTGGCTTTGGTGAACTTGCCGGATTTCGATTAGGGATCGGCATTGGCCTTTCAAGATGCGGGTTCGTTGATTTGATTGTCTTGATCTTGGTGAGACCAATCGTCGTCTCCGTCTTGCTGGTCGCCGTTTTGTTCATAAGAGGAGATGAAGAGGAAGCGGAGATGAAGGCATGAAGGAGATGAAGTGGAGGGAGAGGAAGGAGATGAAAAGGGGTAGTTTTGACCTTTTCTTTCGGAACTAACGGCGTTAAAACGGCACAGACATAAGGGATTCAAATGTCTATTTTCAAAATTTGAGATGTCAACGTGCCACACACACGTCCGTCAATAGTTTAGGGTGTTAAAAGTGCAATTTTCTCTTTTATTCATGGTATCAAAGTTGTAAGAATCCTGCTACTCATGGTAAAAATAAATTTACCGTATCTTTCCAAAGTAAAAGATGTTGCTCCTACTTCTATCTCCTCTAGCCATCTTTAATATATGCAACTATATGTCTCGAGTTCTCGAGCAAGATAATTATCAATAATGAAGGTAACTCATGTCCACTGTGTTAAGGGGGTATGTAATTTTCATAGTGTTATAATATAACCGGAGAGGTGGAGGGAGGAGAAATAGGTTATTTTAATTTTTTTTGTTAACAATATATAGCTTAGTATTGCGTAATATGCAACTGTTGTGTTGTAGATTAGTGCGATTAGTCTATAGTTGAGATCCAACTCCATTGTACTAATCTCTTTATGTCCACTAATTTTCTAATAGTTCTAAATTAAAATATAAAATAAAAAAGGACATAAAAATTTATCCAAGTTCAGATAATCATTATCAAATGATCAACGAAGATTTAATCTAATCTTTCCTTGATGACTAGTGTAGTTATACCAAGAGGAAGTTCATTATCTCTTTGTTTTTGACTTACAACGAAATCTCTTACAAGTTACACAATTTATTAAGACAAAGATCGCTTTTGACACAGATCGCTTTTGGATTCTGCTGTAGAGTTATTCTTGATGCAGATAAATGAAGTTCTTTTCATAAATCTTCAATCCAGCACTTGAGAATGTTTGCAATGTTGTTGAGAGATTTTTCAACTTGCTAGTAATTCCTCACACTCGTGAACCTTCTCTGTTTGAATTAGACCTCCTTTTATAGCGATTAGGGAATCAAAACCCGCGACTGTAGTTCCTTGATGTTGACAGCCTATCTATTTTATCTCTTTTAAATCTCAATGATGTTGACAAGCTTTCCTCACAACAGTTTTCAATTTCGTACAGATTTCAAACGTCAAATCTTGCATTTGACCATTGCCCATATCCTCATCCATTCACTAATCATCCCTGCTGCATTCCTATTTTGTTGCGCTCCAGCCTCTGTTGTATCCAGTCTGTTGTATTCTGTGACATGACTTTGATCATGAGTCCTTGGTCCTATTTTTGACAAATTTATGGTTCCTTTGCTACTCATATTCGTCCCAAATCACTTATCCAGAACTCCTGATGTCGACTGCATCTATGATCCACAATGGTCTTCCATTTGTGATCCTTTACTGTGCTGTTGCATGCATCCTATACTGCATCTGACCATCCTAGTTCTAAGATTAAGTGATTAACTATGAATATGTTTTAATATAGAGGTTTGTTCATCGATTTCTATACAATTGTAGGGATTGCACATCAATCCTAACAGGACATGATGTCTTCGATCATGTTGATGGGTCTTTCACTGCTAGAACTACCAATGTTCTGGAATACCGACAATGGATTCAAAGTGATTATCAGGTGCTTTTATAGATTAAAGCCACTATTTCCTTTTCCGTTTTGACATCTATACTGCAACTTGATAAAGCTCTTACAGCTCGAGAAGTATAATTAAAGATAGAATCGCTTTTTCATGATTAGGCCAAGGCCCAGTTGCTTCTTCTTAAGAAAGAGTTCCATTATTTTCTTAAGGGCGTTTTGCCAATCATGACTTATCTTCAGAAACCTAAATCAATCTCAGATGCCCTTTATTCTATGGGATTTTTTGTTGAAGACAAGGAACTTGTAGTGCAGGCTCTTCATGGTTTGTTGAATCCTGATTCTAGCATTGTCACGACAGTTACTTTAAGAAACGAATTGCCAACCATTCATGAATCTCCACTACAAAAAAAAAAGGTGATTTTACGACGGCTAAAAAAAGTGACGGATGAATTCCGTCGCAATATGATGTGTACTGCGACGATACGTCGCAAAAAAAAACATATGAGAAAAAAAAATAAAAAAATTCCGACGGAAAGTCAATATCCGTCGTAACACTAAAACAAAATTACGACGGATTTTGTCGTAAAAATGCATAGAAAAAAATTATGAGAAAATATTAACAGTGAAATAAGTTTTTGCGACGGAATCCATCGCAAAATCAAACTTGATGTAAACTTTTTTCCCCAAATTTTTCCTAGTGTTGTGAAAACAGCGTATCTGCGACGGGTCCATCGCAAAAATACGTAGGAAAAAAATATGAGAAAATATTAATAGTGAAATAAGTTATTACGATGGAATGTCGCAAAATCAAGCTTGATGCAAAAAATTTTCCCCAAATTTTTCCTAAGTGTTGTGAAGACAGCATATCTGTGACGGATTCGTCGCAAAAATACATAGGAAAAAATTATGAGAAAATATTAACAGTGAAATAAGTTATTGCGACGGAATCCGTCGCAAATGATGCAAACTTTTTCCCTCAAATTTTTTCTAAGTGTTGTGAAAACAGCGTATCTGCGATGGGTCCGTCGTGACAACACAATGTTCTGCGACGGATCTGTCGCAGTACACTTAGAAAAGTTTTATTATACGCTATTATGTTTAATGTTGTTCAGGATAAATACGTCGAAGTGTATAATAAATTATAAATTCCATTAATAAAACTTCATGCTATATATTATGAATCAACTTATTATACGTAAATTGTAAATGTATCAAAGGTGTGTAAGTCACCAATGATAGCATAATTAATGATCGATCATTTGTTATCTTGTAAACAATGATATAGATGATTTATATCTCGTTTATTCGATATTGATATTTGGATGATGAATGTAACGTTTTAAAACTCGGACATACGGTTGGGTTAAGGGTTAGGGTTTATGTTTTGGGTTTAGGGTTTGATACATACTTTTGCGACGGATTTCGTCGCAGAATCACACTGTTTGCGACAGATTTCATCGCAGAAAATATTACGAAAAATCAATTAATGTTAAAGAAATCATGTTTGAAATCATGTTACATGTTAACTTCTGAAATCATTATCCAAAATTTAGGTAATTATAATTGTAAAAAATGTTTACGCTTTTTAGTGCATTTCGAGTGATAAGCTTTCATTAATTTATCGTACCTATTGTTAATGTATAAAAGATATATATGACATAAGCGATAACGTATTTAATGTTTGGACTATTTGTTATTTTCTAAATAGTGATATATGAATGAGAATGTAAGGTTTAAACGTTCAGTCATAAGGTTAGGTTTAGGGTTAGACATATTGTAATAATTACATTTTTACGACGGATTCCGTCGCAATACTAGGTTAAATATTAAAAATATATATAATTTTTATATAATATTAAAACCTATTATTGTGACGGATCCATCACAATACTAGGTAAAAGAAGGCATTTTACGACGGATTCCGTCACAGACCAAGGTTAAATTTTTTTGATGTTGTGCGACGGAATCTGTCGCAAAACGCTGTATATATATTCAGCGCGGCCGCCTCCCCTTTCCTTTCCTTCTTCCCTTTCCACGTTTAATCGTCTGCCGCCGCCTAGCCGTCCTTTTCGTCCGTCCACCGCCGCCTCGCCGCCATCCACATTCGAACCGCCGTCCACCGCCGTACACTGTCACCAAGCCACCAACCCACCGCCGTTTCTCGCGTAGGCCACATTCGAAGCGCAGCCAGCCCTCGCCGCCACCACCGTCCACTGCCACCAAGCCAGCAGCCGTCGTCCGATGCCGAGCTCCCCTCAGTCACCTTCGTCCGAGCCGAGCTCCCCTCAGTCACCTTCGTCCGAGCCGAGCTCCCCTCAGCCACCGCCGTCCGCAGCCACCAAGCCAGCCCAGTTAGGCCCGCTGTCAGTTAGGCCCGACGCCCAGTTAGGCCCGCTGCCACCAAGCCTGCCACCGCCGTCCGACTCCCAGCCTAGTTAGGCCCCCCTCGCTGTGCCGTGCCCAGTCTTGCCCCGCCTCCTGTTCAAGGTTGGCGTTTCCTTGCTGCTTGTTGCCTGTTACTTAATTGTTTGTTGCTTGTTGCGATTAGTGTCATGTTGATTGTTGATTGATGAATGTTGATTGTTGATTGATGAATGTTGATTGTTGCTGTTGCTGTTGCTTGGTATGTGATGTAATTCGCTTGCTTGTTGCTTGTTGGATAGAAGTTTCATGTTACAAAATGAACATTAAGCAATCGAATTTGGTTCATGCTATTGATTGATCTAGCAAATTGCTGTTCCTATAAGCAAATTGCAGCAAATGTTATATTAAGTTACATTATGTTCATGCTATTGATTGTTACATTAAGTTTCATGCTATTGGTTCATGCCCCGCCCTCGTCGTGTTGCTGTTCCTATAAGTTATATTAAGCAAACTGCCGCGATTGTTATAGATTGATCTACCTATTGATTGTTCGTTCATGCTCGGCATGTTCTCTTGTTTGATTCGATTATCTATTTCCACATATTCATTCTTGTTTGGTATGTTAAAGTAGATAGTTAG